>JARQOC010000001.1:113454749-113664305 GCA_033576535.1 Allobates femoralis
TGTACCCTGTTCCCAATTAACCATATCCCTGGCTGAGGGTCAGTGCTCAGACATCCCTTCGGAAGGTGTGCAGCTAGCCGAGGCGAACGACCAGGGAGAGGACAAGTTGGAGCTTACAGACAGTGACCCTACACCTGTTATTTTGGAGCCTGAGCAGGGAGAGGACAAGTTGGAGTTTACGGACAACGTCCCTATCCCTGTTGCTTTGGGAACTGACCAGGAAGAGGTCGATGTGGAGCTTATAGACTGTGACCCTACACCTGCTATTGTGGAAACTTACCTGGAAGAAGTCAATGTGGATCTTAAAGACCGCATCCCCACCCCTGTTAGTTTGGAGCCTGAGCAGGGAGAGGACAATTTGGAGTTTATGGACAATGTCCCTATCCCTGTTGCTTTGGAGACTGGCCAGGAAGAGGTTGATGTGGGATTTGTGAGCAGCCTTCCCACACCTGTTGTTTCAGGGGCTAACCAGGAGGAGGTTGAAGTGGGGCTCATGGATGGCCTCCCCACATCTGTTGTTTTGCAAGCTGACCCAGGACAAGGACTATCCAGCCAGTGTGTCACAGCCATCACCATCATCCAGGAAGCCAAGCAGCACCCTGATGTGGATCTTGCTACCCCACCTTCAGAGGATAATCCATGTTCCCAGCCCCCATCATTCTTCTCTGAGCCATCAACAGTGAGTACACCTAGCCAGACTGTGGTCATTGACTGGGGGGGAATTGATAACCAGAAATTTATGGGAGCTCAACTCCTGAATCCCATTTTACTGTTTATCCACAATATGTCTGCCCATCCCGGGGGAGGTAATCTGGGGGAGGTGTATAGATGGAAGCCTCGATTGCTGTTTTCTCCATTAAAAAAGACAATGCAGCCCAGAGGAGAAGGATGACCAGAGACTGATCATATTTGACTGCCCTGTCTGGCTAAATAAGAAGGGGGAGGAATGTGACGAAATGGACCCTTTAATATATAATGTAGGAGGATTTCTTATTCATCCAGACATATCATATTGTATATAGGTTTGTAAACTTGTAATGGTCAAAGAGAATTTCTTACAGTATTGTCATAGATTTCTGTGGTTAAAGTTTAGCCTGGTAATGTAATTATCTAACCTGTTTGTCATTGAAGGCCAGAGAACTTAATTATGCTAATCGTCCATTGTCTATTACCCTGTGAATGTGGATTGAGGCCCCAGCCACTATTGTGTTAATGTCATGGTTTGCAGACTGATTGTCTCGAACTAACATACCATTGTATCACTGCTAGCAATTGGATCAGCATTTGGATTGCAATAGGACTAAAATATGTTAAATGAGGATTGGAGTTCAGCCAATGAAAAGACTGTGTTATTGCACCAATCATGAAGTCCCCAATATCCTACAATGAGGGCTGAGGGTATATAAGGAGGACTGTTCACTTTGACCAGCAGATTGGAGTTAGATTCTGTCTAGTGGCCTCAGTCTAGGGGTTTCGGTCCCGGCTAGAGGTCACTGGATTGGATACAGGCAGCTAATCTAGGGTCTTCGGATCCGGTTAGCGAGCCATAACCCCAGGCCTAGGCATTTCGGTGCTGATAAAGGGGATCAGAACACGGACTAAGGAACCACACTAAGGAACCACAAGGACTTCAGTATCGGATTATTGGATTCGGCTGTGATAGGCTGCTTAAGGACAAGGAAGCAACCCAGGTTGGGACGATACAGTCACCTGGCTACAGACTTTGCCGTGCTACATTCTAATCCCTGGTGAGCCAGCGGAAGGGTGAGACTCTGTTGCCTGTTACATGTTGTGTTTTGCTTGGTTATGCGTTATATGCTGTTAACTGTTTGGGGGATCCAATAAAGCCTTGATATTGTGATTCCCTGACCCTGTGTTGTCTGAGTAGTGTTCCGCCCACGGTTAAGGAGCTCGGGCGCTCAGCTGGGGATGAGCCCTGGTCCACGCTGTCTTTGTAAAGGCGGCTGGGCCTGCGGACGAGAGCGCCCGCTGACCCCCGGGTCTCCACAGATACCGATCGCTAATGCCGCATATAGACGCCGCCATTACGTTCTCCACTAAAGGTATCTGTGTTCCCCGGAAGTGCCGACAGCTCCTGCGGCTTACTTCCTGTTGAATACCTTCCCTGCTTTACACGCCGCTACCTCAAAGGAATATGGGCGTACATCTTTCACGCCGCAAGTACACCGGCGTGACAGAGTTGTGTATTCCGTGACGCTCGTATGCTGATTGGACAACGAATAGCATCATGATTGGCCAGCCTGCGCAGGAAGGCTGGCTAATACATGACGCCATTGCAATTGTGTAGTGTGAATGGTCAGCTCTTTAAATATGGCGCCCTGTGCATGGACAGCCAATGGTAACACAGTAGCCCACACCAATGATCGCTGATGGGGCGTGGTATCCATGAAACTGTGGCACGCCCCTGTGAAATCACTAGACGATGCAACATCCATGCCTGTGCCCTGTTTAGACGCCACTACCATGTCAATTGTGCCTTTCTGTTGCCTTCGGTTTTTGAGCACGGCTCAGCAACAGGTATCTGAGTCCACTACAGGACACAGGAAGGAATTTCCCTATTTACACGCCACCATTTCATAGCAATTTCATAGCAACAGGCATAACTATCCCCAATGCCAGGCAGTTGCTACCTTTCAGTGGAGGCGTGTAAAGGGGCCCTTAGAGGCACCGGGCCATAAGACACACGCCGAAATTTAGAGTAGGAAAAACATTTTTAAAGTGAAAATGGGGGCCTGTTTTAAAGTGCGAATTTAGTGGGGTACAGCGGGGTCACAGGAGGCAGTAGGGGGACAATATTGTGAGCCCTTGGCTGGGAAGAGGGGGTGTCCCAGAGGTGCAAGGCAGGAGAACAATATTGTATTGAATATTGTACAAACCAGGACTACAAAGAGGAGGACAGTTTGTTAAAACATTGGTTACAGGAAGCAGAACCCATCACAGGGACTCAGCAATCCCACACTTTCATTCCATGTAGTGAAACAGAAATAACAACAAGGATTTTTTCATTCAGCAAAGACAGTGAAGTCCATGAAGTGGTAGAAGGCGGCACAAGATTGGCAATGGATGACATAACTGGCTATGTGACCTGTGAATATGATTGGCGCTGGTGGCTGGCTACTGTACTCTCCAAAGATCATGAAAAAGTCAGATAATAACTCAGTGACAGGCCGGACATACTCTGACACTAAAGGAAATGGCGATTGCTAGTAAGCGCTTATGGACAAGATTACATTTCACCCACTTAAAAATGACAAATTGATGATAAAAAGCCACTTTAAAAATGTACTATTAATTGTTTGGTTAGTTCATATTTTATGGAACGATGATTTAACTACTGTACTATTCTTATTAAACACTTCATAAATGACATGTTTAGTGATATAATAGAAAACAAATTTACATGTATAAATAGGGGTTAACATTTTTGGTTCTTTTAATCTTGTTTAATCACACTTGAGGATATGATAACCTTTCTTCTTTTGGTTTGTTCAATGCATTCAGGTTGAAAATGCTGAGCGTTGTGTTCTGATGATTAAGATGTATTTATCCTGGCACTTATGGGATTTGTGTTTTGTGTTTCTTTTTTGTTGCATATACATGTTTTATTCAATAAGGTGTAATAACTCATACAACCATAAAATAAAAAATATATAAATTTGACAGGTCCCAAATTGAATCTCTGCACAAATAGAACCAAGAACACAAGTAATACACAGGCATTTTTTCACAATTTTCAAACTAACATTTATTTCACAATTGCGCATCAAAATTTTGAATTTGATTTTTCCCAAGCAAAATATAAAAAAATATAGTCTTGTGACATATCAAATGAAAGCTGTTACCGTCCTGAGTAAAATGATGCTTCTCCCGCTTCATTATCTTATTTCTAGCCCGAGATAAAAAAATGTAAAGTCATACCAGGCCAAAATTCGCACTTTTTTTTAAACTTTAAATATCTGTAAAAAATTAACTGATTAAGAAAAAAAATTAAAAACTTTTAATTTGTAATTAACTAAAGTAGTACTTCAAATAGAAAACAAATAACAAAAATCTAAAGATGTTAGGTAAAAAAAAATTCATATTTAGATCACTTGATATGGAATGACCCATTAACGGTATTAATAGTAAAATATTTTAAAATATGATCCCATCGCGATCCCATCTTGAAAATTGGTACAGGTGTGGCTAAGAGCACAGTAGACACATGGGCAGTTTGGTTGGCTTCTCATTCAACTCTCGTGTGATGTGTGGTGGCTTGTTGGTAGACACTGTTGCGTCGTCAAAGTGTAATATAAGAGCGCTGGTGTGGTGCAATCTGTATTAAGCCAATTATGGTTATGGGTATGTGTTTAGTTCAGCTATGTCTCGTACTCACAACACTCTTGAGGTCTGTGTATGGATACTGTTGGAGCCTGGATTAACTATGTGTGTGCAGATATATTTGTGTCTGGTCAGTGATGTGTCACATATATAGTGTTCCCACACAATGGTATTGTCCATGTTTGTGTCGATATGAATATGCAGAAGATGCGCACATATACAGCCCACATCAATGGCCTTCAGACTTGTATTGACGCTCCTTGTTACAAGCCCTTTCTGCACTATTGGAGAAGAAGATGAGTTTGCTGATGGACGCACAGATCATCAAATATGGTGCTTTGGACAATGATTACCAATCGGAACGCACGAGCTGCCACCAATCCCCGCACAGCGGCCCAGGTTGAAACTATGCCCAGACACATCTACGGGATTGCTTCGGCGATGTCTGAAGTTGCTTTTATCATTGCTATCGCCATGTAACACAGAGCGATCACAACAGATCGCCTAAGCAACATCGCCAGGTTTCAGTACATGCACTGCAAGCTGGCGACTCGACTGAGGCAACTTATTGGCGTTGAATCGCCACGTTACACGTATCAACGCATGAGCGCCATCAACTGCAACAGCGATGTTATGTCACTTTCGGGCCATATCGCCGGCGATGTTGAAACATGTTACGGTACCATAAAAGTTCAGAGAAGGAGCCCACAGAACCTTTTATTATTTAAAAAGTGTTTGTGTGTAAAAATGGGCCAAAACCCATACTTGAGCTATGCATTCAATGCAGTCAAACAATTTCTCCACACTTGAAACAGTCATCACCATAAAAAACTTTTGTACAAAGTATTATAAAACGTCAGTAATCTCGTTCAATACTTTTTCCCTGTGTAATTTCTCAGTTTTTTTTCATAAGTTAATAAATGGACATCTATGGTTTGACTTCTTTACCAGTGTGGATTGGATGAGTTGTTACAGACACCTGGTAAGAATTTCATGTCAGCACTGATTAGAGAGGTGGAAATGGTCTTTATTTAGCGGTTTCTGAGGCTATGGAAATGCCCTACCCTGTTGCTGTACATTGGGCCAAGTTTTTCTTGCATTGCCAGGCACATGCCCAAAAACAATGTACAAAGCTGGAAGTCAGTGTGATCTGAGCATTTGTGGTGCACCCGTATTGTACATTGTGAACTCCAGTAGCCATCACAACATGAATCATCTATACAGTGTGTACGTGGTGGCAGACCACCACAGATCTGATATTGATGACCCTTTACGTTAATAATTCTTTCAGTTTTCAAATACAGAAAAAGGTGAAAAGACAAATATGCCTATCTTTGTTTAACATTACAAAAATACATATTTTTGTCATTCAGACAAAGCAGGGTATGTTTTGCTGTAGAAAGTTAATAATTATTGAACCTGTACTTCTTTGTAAAGTAGACTTAAAATGTCATGTGCACCTGCAGTGTTAACCCCTTTTGCTGGTTCAGTCGTTGCAGTTCATCTACACCTGATGTTCTTGATCCTGCTGATTCTGTGAATTCTAAGCGCAATCTTAGCACAGGCACATTATGGATAATGGAGACACCTCTTTCTCAACTCAAGGTGTGCTCTCACTTTAGCAAGCACAAGCTAGTGCAATTATTACCATTGTCATAAGAGGGAAGGATATATTAAAATCTAATTCTAGCAGGAGACTTTAAATATCTAATTCTATTAATTGGAAAAAGGGGTATCTGGTCTAGTTTGAAAGATCATAAACTCTTCAGAGTCAATACCTCTATTTACTGCTGTTAATTTGTGCCTCGTTATTTTCTCTTAGCATTTAATCTTTTTTATTGTTCTTATTTGTGTTATATTTTGCCTTGAAGCAACTTCATGGCACTTTTTACCCATAAGATATATTAGTAAGCTCCTAACACTTAGAAATATGTTATTAACTTATCACGTATTAGCAGGTTTTAGTGTGATGATGCATTGTAGTGATATTACTAGTCTTATTGTTAAAAGAATATAAAAAGTACCAGTGCATAGTTTACATTCAATACATATTATGGCATACAGAAAAGGTGAAACACCATTTTAGAAAGTATATATATTTTTTGGGCTATTAAGGTACCTTTACACGCCTCCACTGTGGCTAGCAACAGGTATCCACCGCACGTGCACGCGCACGTTTTTAACGGTGGATACTGTGACGAAATGGACCCTTTAATATATAATGTAGGAGGATTTCTTATTCATCCAGACATATCATATTGTATATAGGTTTGTAAACTTGTAATGGTCAAAGAGAATTTCTTACAGTATTGTCATAGATTTCTGTGGTTAAAGTTTAGCCTGGTAATGTAATTATCTAACCTGTTTGTCATTGAAGGCCAGAGAACTTAATTATGCTAATCGTCCATTGTCTATTACCCTGTGAATGTGGATTGAGGCCCCAGCCACTATTGTGTTAATGTCATGGTTTGCAGACTGATTGTCTCGAACTAACATACCATTGTATCACTGCTAGCAATTGGATCAGCATTTGGATTGCAATAGGACTAAAATATGTTAAATGAGGATTGGAGTTCAGCCAATGAAAAGACTGTGTTATTGCACCAATCATGACGTCCCCAATATCCTACAATGAGGGCTGAGGGTATATAAGGAGGACTGTTCACTTTGACCAGCAGATTGGAGTTAGATTCTGTCTAGTGGCCTCAGTCTAGGGGTTTCGGTCCCGGCTAGAGGTCACTGGATTGGATACAGGCAGCTAATCTAGGGTCTTCGGATCCGGTTAGCGAGCCATAACCCCAGGCCTAGGCATTTCGGTGCCGACCAAGGGGATCAGAACACGGACTAAGGAACCACACTAAGGAACCACAAGGACTTCAGTATCGGATTATCGGATTCGGCTGTGATAGGCTGCTTAAGGACAAGGAAGCAACCCAGGTTGGGACGATACAGTCACCTGGCTACAGACTTTGCCGTGCTACATTCTAATCCCTGGTGAGCCAGCGGAAGGGTGAGACTCTGTTGCCTGTTACATGTTGTGTTTTGCTTGGTTATGCGTTATATGCTGTTAACTGTTTGGGGGATCCAATAAAGCCTTGATATTGTGATTCCCTGACCCTGTGTTGTCTGAGTAGTGTTCCGCCCACGGTTAAGGAGCTCGGGCGCTCAGCTGGGGATGAGCCTGGTCCACGCTGTCTTTGTAAAGGCGGCTGGGCCTGCGGACGAGAGCGCCCGCTGACCCCGGGTCTCCACAATTGGTGGCAGCGGTGGGATACTACTCAGCCTGGTTTATCCAGGGGAGCTGCAGGGGACTGGTGTTTGTGGACACCGTCCAAGGGCTCAACAACCAGGGAGGCATATAAGCATACCCAGCAGGCCATAGGTGAGGCATTCAGGTTTCGGACGTTGCCATGTCCAACCCCACCAGCTCAGCCATGGGACAAGGGCCGGAGAGGAGATACGGCAGCAGCAGTAAATGGATGCTACAGGATCTGTGCCAGAGGAGAAATATTGAATGCAGGAACGCTGACACTCGGTCGGCTTTGATTCAGAAATTGGTCCATTGGGACACCCAGAATGATGGTAAGGATGATGAGGACCCCGCCGACGTGGTACCAGAGGATGTAAGTTGTGCACCACATCATGGATCCAGTGAATATCGTGAAATCAGGTCCACAGCAGTCCAAATCAAGGAGGGGTTGGCCGCATTGGGGCCAAAAGCCTCAAGAGAAGAGAGGGCTTGGGTTCTGGGAAATATTTTAGGAATTCCAGCTCACCAACTGCTACCCCAGCCGCTCGAGTAGGATTATTCCGCTACCCATTAGAAGCCCATCAGGACAAAGGTATGCAGACAGGATACGTGACTTGCCCAATCCACAGCGCTGTTATACGTGTGGACGTCTTGGACATATGGACAAAGATTGTCGCCAACACCGGGGCCCCATGCCTGGAGCTCATCGGCCAGCACAGCCAGTCCAGGTCAGTGACGTCCAAGCCCCGGGACAACAAGAAACTGATTCTGTCCACACCCTGGTAAGCCCAGCTATTGTTTCTCCAGACCCTGTACCCTGTTCCCAATTAACCATATCCCTGGCTGAGGGTCAGTGCTCAGACATCCCTTCGGAAGGTGTGCAGCTAGCCGAGGCGAACGACCAGGGAGAGGACAAGTTGGAGCTTACAGACAGTGACCCTACACCTGTTATTTTGGAGCCTGAGCAGGGAGAGGACAAGTTGGAGTTTACGGACAACGTCCCTATCCCTGTTGCTTTGGGAACTGACCAGGAAGAGGTCGATGTGGAGCTTATAGACTGTGACCCTACACCTGCTATTGTGGAAACTTACCTGGAAGAAGTCAATGTGGATCTTAAAGACCGCATCCCCACCCCTGTTAGTTTGGAGCCTGAGCAGGGAGAGGACAATTTGGAGTTTATGGACAATGTCCCTATCCCTGTTGCTTTGGAGACTGGCCAGGAAGAGGTTGATGTGGGATTTGTGAGCAGCCTTCCCACACCTGTTGTTTCAGGGGCTAACCAGGAGGAGGTTGAAGTGGGGCTCATGGATGGCCTCCCCACATCTGTTGTTTTGCAAGCTGACCCAGGACAAGGACTATCCAGCCAGTGTGTCACAGCCATCACCATCATCCAGGAAGCCAAGCAGCACCCTGATGTGGATCTTGCTACCCCACCTTCAGAGGATAATCCATGTTCCCAGCCCCCATCATTCTTCTCTGAGCCATCAACAGTGAGTACACCTAGCCAGACTGTGGTCATTGACTGGGGGGGAATTGATAACCAGAAATTTATGGGAGCTCAACTCCTGAATCCCATTTTACTGTTTATCCACAATATGTCTGCCCATCCCGGGGGATGTAATCTGGGGGAGGTGTATAGATGGAAGCCTCGATTGCTGTTTTCTCCATTAAAAAAGACAATGCAGCCCAGAGGAGAAGGATGACCAGAGACTGATCATATTTGACTGCCCTGTCTGGCTAAATAAGAAGGGGGAGGAATGTGACGAAATGGACCCTTTAATATATAATGTAGGAGGATTTCTTATTCATCCAGACATATCATATTGTATATAGGTTTGTAAACTTGTAATGGTCAAAGAGAATTTCTTACAGTATTGTCATAGATTTCTGTGGTTAAAGTTTAGCCTGGTAATGTAATTATCTAACCTGTTTGTCATTGAAGGCCAGAGAACTTAATTATGCTAATCGTCCATTGTCTATTACCCTGTGAATGTGGATTGAGGCCCCAGCCACTATTGTGTTAATGTCATGGTTTGCAGACTGATTGTCTCGAACTAACATACCATTGTATCACTGCTAGCAATTGGATCAGCATTTGGATTGCAATAGGACTAAAATATGTTAAATGAGGATTGGAGTTCAGCCAATGAAAAGACTGTGTTATTGCACCAATCATGAAGTCCCCAATATCCTACAATGAGGGCTGAGGGTATATAAGGAGGACTGTTCACTTTGACCAGCAGATTGGAGTTAGATTCTGTCTAGTGGCCTCAGTCTAGGGGTTTCGGTCCCGGCTAGAGGTCACTGGATTGGATACAGGCAGCTAATCTAGGGTCTTCGGATCCGGTTAGCGAGCCATAACCCCAGGCCTAGGCATTTCGGTGCTGACCAAGGGGATCAGAACACGGACTAAGGAACCACACTAAGGAACCACAAGGACTTCAGTATCGGATTATCGGATTCGGCTGTGATAGGCTGCTTAAGGACAAGGAAGCAACCCAGGTTGGGACGATACAGTCACCTGGCTACAGACTTTGCCGTGCTACATTCTAATCCCTGGTGAGCCAGCGGAAGGGTGAGACTCTGTTGCCTGTTACATGTTGTGTTTTGCTTGGTTATGCGTTATATGCTGTTAACTGTTTGGGGGATCCAATAAAGCCTTGATATTGTGATTCCCTGACCCTGTGTTGTCTGAGTAGTGTTCCGCCCACGGTTAAGGAGCTCGGGCGCTCAGCTGGGGATGAGCCCTGGTCCACGCTGTCTTTGTAAAGGCGGCTGGGCCTGCGGACGAGAGCGCCCGCTGACCCCGGGTCTCCACAGATACCGATCGCTAATGCCGCATATAGACGCCGCCATTACGTTCTCCACTAAAGGTATCTGTGTTCCCCGGAAGTGCCGACAGCTCCTGCGGCTTACTTCCTGTTGAATACCTTCCCTGCTTTACACGCCGCTACCTCAAAGGAATATGGGCGTACATCTTTCACGCCGCAAGTACACCGGCGTGACAGAGTTGTGTATTCCGTGACGCTCGTATGCTGATTGGACAACGAATAGCATCATGATTGGCCAGCCTGCGCAGGAAGGCTGGCTAATACATGACGCCATTGCAATTGTGTAGTGTGAATGGTCAGCTCTTTAAATATGGCGCCCTGTGCATGGACAGCCAATGGTAACACAGTAGCCCACACCAATGATCGCTGATGGGGCGTGGTATCCATGAAACTGTGGCACGCCCCTGTGAAATCACTAGACGATGCAACATCCATGCCTGTGCCCTGTTTAGACGCCACTACCATGTCAATTGTGCCTTTCTGTTGCCTTCGGTTTTTGAGCACGGCTCAGCAACAGGTATCTGAGTCCACTACAGGACACAGGAAGGAATTTCCCTATTTACACGCCACCATTTCATAGCAATTTCATAGCAACAGGCATAACTATCCCCAATGCCAGGCAGTTGCTACCTTTCAGTGGAGGCGTGTAAAGGGGCCCTTAGAGGCACCGGGCCATAAGACACACGCCGAAATTTAGAGTAGGAAAAACATTTTTAAAGTGAAAATGGGGGCCTGTTTTAAAGTGCGAATTTAGTGGGGTACAGCGGGGTCACAGGAGGCAGTAGGGGGACAATATTGTGAGCCCTTGGCTGGGAAGAGGGGGTGTCCCAGAGGTGCAAGGCAGGAGAACAATATTGTATTGAATATTGTACAAACCAGGACTACAAAGAGGAGGACAGTTTGTTAAAACATTGGTTACAGGAAGCAGAACCCATCACAGGGACTCAGCAATCCCACACTTTCATTCCATGTAGTGAAACAGAAATAACAACAAGGATTTTTTCATTCAGCAAAGACAGTGAAGTCCATGAAGTGGTAGAAGGCGGCACAAGATTGGCAATGGATGACATAACTGGCTATGTGACCTGTGAATATGATTGGCGCTGGTGGCTGGCTACTGTACTCTCCAAAGATCATGAAAAAGTCAGATAATAACTCAGTGACAGGCCGGACATACTCTGACACTAAAGGAAATGGCGATTGCTAGTAAGCGCTTATGGACAAGATTACATTTCACCCACTTAAAAATGACAAATTGATGATAAAAAGCCACTTTAAAAATGTACTATTAATTGTTTGGTTAGTTCATATTTTATGGAACGATGATTTAACTACTGTACTATTCTTATTAAACACTTCATAAATGACATGTTTAGTGATATAATAGAAAACAAATTTACATGTATAAATAGGGGTTAACATTTTTGGTTCTTTTAATCTTGTTTAATCACACTTGAGGATATGATAACCTTTCTTCTTTTGGTTTGTTCAATGCATTCAGGTTGAAAATGCTGAGCGTTGTGTTCTGATGATTAAGATGTATTTATCCTGGCACTTATGGGATTTGTGTTTTGTGTTTCTTTTTTGTTGCATATACATGTTTTATTCAATAAGGTGTAATAACTCATACAACCATAAAATAAAAAATATATAAATTTGACAGGTCCCAAATTGAATCTCTGCACAAATAGAACCAAGAACACAAGTAATACACAGGCATTTTTTCACAATTTTCAAACTAACATTTATTTCACAATTGCGCATCAAAATTTTGAATTTGATTTTTCCCAAGCAAAATATAAAAAAATATAGTCTTGTGACATATCAAATGAAAGCTGTTACCGTCCTGAGTAAAATGATGCTTCTCCCGCTTCATTATCTTATTTCTAGCCCGAGATAAAAAAATGTAAAGTCATACCAGGCCAAAATTCGCACTTTTTTTAAAACTTTAAATATCTGTAAAAAATTAACTGATTAAGAAAAAAAATTAAAAACTTTTAATTTGTAATTAACTAAAGTAGTACTTCAAATAGAAAACAAATAACAAAAATCTAAAGATGTTAGGTAAAAAAAAAATTCATATTTAGATCACTTGATATGGAATGACCCATTAACGGTATTAATAGTAAAATATTTTAAAATATGATCCCATCGCGATCCCATCTTGAAAATTGGTACAGGTGTGGCTAAGAGCACAGTAGACACATGGGCAGTTTTTGAAATATTTAAATATCGCTGATTTTTTGGAAATTCGTTTTAAAATTTTGTGTTTGCGATTGCATGGGTAAAATATTAACAAAGATCCTCTTGTGACATATCTGGTGAAAGCCTGTACAATTCTGAGTAGAACGGTGTTTATTTTGTTTCTCTATCTTCTTTCTAGCCCGAGATATGATAGAAAAAGTAAAGCCATACCAGGCCAAAATTCACACTTTTTTTTAACTTTAAAAATCTGTAAAAAATTAACCGATGAAGAAAAAAATTCAAAACTTTTTTTTTGTAATAACTAAAGTTGTACTTCCTATAGGAAAAAGATTTAAAAAATCTAAAGACGTCAGGGAAAAAAAATATTCATTTTTGGATCACTTGACATGGAATGACCCGTGTACTTTTGGATGTGTGCTTTGAGTCATTGTCTTGCTGGAGGACCCCTGATCTTCGACTCAAACGAAGTTTTCTTATACTGGGTAGGACATTTCACTCTAAAATCTCTTGATAATTCCCTAATTTCATGATTCCTGTTATACAGTCAAGGCCTCCAGTACCACATGTCGGTTGTTAAGCTACTCTTTGGCAAAGATCAGTCATTCCTTTTTATATATTTTCTTCAGCAATAGTATCTTCCTTGGCAAAGCTCTGCTTGGTTTAGTGTATGTGTATAGTACTTGTTGAAACCATGACCCCAGATTTTTCCAGATTAGCCTTCAGATCTTTGGATATTTCACAAGGTGTTTTCTCCACCAGTCTCACCAACCTTCAAAGACATCTCTTGTCAATTTACTATTCCTCCCAACTTCGAAGGAGATTCTTTACCATCCCATAGTTGGCAAAATTCTATCTTTACTTTACTGAATAATCTCAGTCCATCATATTCCCGTAGTATTGCATCATAATCCATGTCAAAAATCCAAAAACTATTTGCGCTTTCTCTTTTTGCTGCTGCTCCTATCAGGTGATATCTCTCCTAACCCTGGTCCACCCTCTGTCAACTTCGGCCCCTCCCCCACCTCTCATAGAAACCTTTCTAACCCTATTAACTTTACCTGCACACCATTATCTCCCTCTTTTAATTATGCACTCTGGAAGCCACAGTCTTTATGCAACAAGAATCCAATTGCGTTCACCGCATCCGGATCTGGATGCGGCGAACACAATTCTATTACAAAGTGTGACCCTAGCCTAACTCTCCTTTTACCAATTGGTCATTATGTACTGAAACCTTTGCTTTTCTTAAAGCATAGTCTCATTTTTTAGGCAAGGGTCACAATTGAGCCTTGGATCTGCTAAAACCATCCATTTTTCAACTTAGAATTTTTGAGAAACTGATCTGTTAACGGATCCATAGGTTCCAATGCAAAAACGCAGTGTCAAAATACACTGCGAAAAACGCTATGCGTTTTTGCACCCGAACAAAAAAACGTTTTTTGGGTACAGTAAAAAAACGCATAGCGTTTTTGTGACATGGGGACCTATGGGAAACTCATCCATAAGGCTGGTTTCACATTTGCATTTGTGTCTGCAGACACAAACACAGGGCAAACGCTGCCATACTGATGTGAACACATCAGAGATATCGGCGGTGGCCGGGAGGCAGAGATCAGTGGCAGAGATCTCCTCCTCCTGGCAGCTGCTGATCTCCCGATGCTGTCAGCACAGGAGATTTGAAGAAACAGCTGATCTGAAAGCTGTTTAAATCTCCTGCATCAACAAGAGGTGATATCGGTACGGGAGATTTAAACAGCTGTCAGATCA
Source organism: Allobates femoralis (assembly GCA_033576535.1). Lineage (NCBI taxonomy): Eukaryota > Metazoa > Chordata > Amphibia > Anura > Aromobatidae > Allobates > Allobates femoralis. The sequence continues at coordinate 113,469,144 of JARQOC010000001.1, forward strand.
GCTGTTTCTTCAAATCTCCCGCGCCGACACCGCTGGAGCAGCTGCTAATCTCCCGGTGGCCGACGCTGATCTCCAAGGATCCAAGTGATTTCAATGAGATCTGCAGCATTCTCCTGCGCTGTCATGAGGAGGTGAGGAGGACACTGCGGATCCATTAAGATCCATGCATTTTTTGTGCGCTTACGGTCGCTTGCTGATAAAACAAGTGCCCGTGAATGCACAAAAAATACCGCAGGCTGCGTTCGGAGGGGGAAGGAGGGTGCACAAATTATGCACATCCGAACGCAACTGCAACCGAATGCAGCCAAATGCAGGTACCATGTGTTCCTATGTCAAACATAGGAACGCAGTGCGCATGCGTTTGGCTGCATTCGGTTACGCTGTGTTCCAAACGCAAATGTGAAACCAGCCTTAACGCATGGTACATATATGTACCATAATTTAAAGCATGAGTTAACGCTAGCGTTTGTGGAGACCCAAGGGTCAGTGGGTGCTCTTGTCCGCAGGCCCAGCCGCCTTTACAAAGACAACGTGGACCAGGGCTCATCCCCAACTGAACTCCCGAGCTCCTTAACTGTGGGCGGAACACTACTCAGACAACACAGGGTGAGGGAACCACAATATTAAAGTTTTATTGGATCCCCAAACAGTTTACAGCATATAACACATAACCAGCAAAACACAACAATGTAACAGGCAACAGAGTCTCACCCTTCCGCTGGCTCACCAGGGTTTAGAATATAGCACAGCAAAGTCTGTAGCCAGGTGACTAGATTGTCCCAACCTGCATGGCTTCCTTATGCAGTCTTTGTCATCACAGCTGAATCCGATAATTGGATGCTGAAGTCCTTGTGGTCTTATAGTCCAGTTTCTGATTCCCTTGGTCGGCACCAAAATGCCTAGGCCTGGGGTGATGGCTTGCCAATCAGACCCGGAGATTTTAGATTAGCTGCCTGTATCCAACCCAGTGTACCTCTAGCCGGGACCAAAATCCCTAGACTGAGGTCACTAGACAGAATCTAACTAACTCTGGTTAATGAACACATCTCCTTACAGTGTTGGCCAAAAGTATTGACACCCCTGCAATTCTTTCAGATAATAGTCAGTTTCTTCCTGAAAATGATTGCAATCACAAATTCTTTGGTATTATTATCTTCATTTAATTTGTCTTCAATGAAAAAACACAAAAGAGAATGAAGCAAAAAGCAAAACATTGATCATTTCACACTAAACTCCAAAAATGGGCCGGACAAAAGTATTGGCACCCTCAGCCTAATACTTGGTTGCACAACCTATAGCCAAAATAACTGAGATCAAACGCTTCAGGTAACCATCAATGAGTTTCTTACAATGCTCTGCTTGAATTTTAGACCATTCTTCTTTGGCAAACTGCTCCAGGTCCCTGATATTTGAAGGGTGCCTTCTCCAAACTGCCATTTTTAGATCTCTCCACAGGTGTTCTATGGGATTCAGGTCTGGACTCATTGCTGGCCACCTTAGAAGTCTCCAGTGCTTTCTCTCAAAACATTTTCTAGTGTTTTTTGAAGTGTGTTTTGGGTCATTGTTCTGCTGGAAGACCCATGACCTCTGAGGGAGACCCAGCTTTCTCACACTGGGCCCTACATTATGCTGCAAAATTTGTTGGTAGTCTTCAGACTTCATAATGCCATGCACACGGTCAAGCAGTCCAGTGCCAGAGGCAGCAAAGCAACCCCAAAACATCAGGGAACCTCCATCATGTTTGACTGTAAGGACCGTGTTCTTTTCTTTGAATGTCTCTTTTTCTCTCCTTTAAACTCTATGTTGATGCCTTTGCCCAAAAAGAGAGAACATTCTTCCGAAACGTTTTAGGCTTTCTCAGGTAAGTTTTGGCAAACTCCAGCCTGGCTTTTTTATGTCTTTGAGTAAAAAGTGGGGTCTTCCTGGGTCTCCTACCATACAGTCCCTTTTCATTCAGACGCCGACGGATAGTACGGGCTGACACTGTTGTACCCTCAGACTGCAGGGCAGCTTGAACTTGTTTGGATGTTAGTCGAGGTTCTTTATCCACCATCCGCACAATTTTGCGTTGAAATCTCTCGTCATTTTTCTTTTCCGTCCACATCTAGGGAGGTTAGCCACAGTGCCATGGGCTTTAAACTTCTTGATGACACTGCGCACGGTAGACACAGGACCATTCAGGTCTTTGGAGATGGACTTGTAGCCTTGATATTTCTCATGCTTCTTCACAATTTGGTTTCACAAGTCCTCAGACAGTTCTTTGGTCTTCTTTCCTTTCTCCATGCTCAATGTGGTACACACAAGGACACAGGACAGAGGTTGAGTCAACTTTAATCCATGTCAACTGGGTGCAAGTGTGATATAGTTATTGCCAACACCTGTTAGGTGCCACAGGTAAGTTACAAGTGCTGTTAATTACACAAATTAGAGAAGCATCACATGATTTTTCTAACAGTGCCAATACTTTTGTCCACCCCCTTTTTTATATTTGGTATGGAATTATATCCAATTTGGCTTTAGGACAATTATTTTTGTGTTTTTTTCATTGAAGACAAATTAAATGAAGGTAATAATACCAAAGAATTTGTGATTGCAATCATTTTCAGGAAGAAACTGAGTATTATCTGACAGAATTGCAGGGGTGTCAATACTTTTGGCCAACACTGTATATACCTTCAGCCCTCATTGCATGATACTGGGGACTTCACGATAGGTGGGATAAAACTGTATTTTCATTGTCTGGACCTCAAGCCTCATAAAACCATTTTTGGTCGTATTGCAGTCCAGACATGGAGAGCCAAATACTGATTGATATAGCACCTAGCAGTAATACAATGGAATGTTAGTAGGAGTCTGCAAACCATGACATTAAACAATGGTGGCTGAAGCCATTTACATAAAGTCAACATTCACAGGGTAATATACAATGGACGATTAGCATAATGAAGTTCTCTGGCCTTCTATGACAAACAAGTTAGATAATTACATTACCATGCTAAACTAAACACCACAGTCATCTACAAAATACTGTCTGGTTAGAGTTTACAAAGTATTCACTGATCTCAGGGAGACCAGTCCAAGAAAACACTGCGGGCAGCTGACTAAAGCGCTCAAACACAGTGAATTCCTAGGCACATTGCCCCCTGGGAAATATGAATATGCAAATAGAGTCTGTGGAGCCTCTGTTAGGAGTCTCAAACACAGACCTTCCCTGTAGGGATATATGGCTAGTTCTGTGTTTGAGACTCCTAACAGAGGCTCCACAGACTCTATTTGCATATTCATATTTCCCAGGGGCAATGTGCCTAGGAATTCACTGTGTTTGAGCGCTTTAGTCAGCTGCCCGCAGTGTTTTCTTGGACTGGTCTCCCTGAGATCAGTGAATACTTTGCAATCTTGGTCTACTAGGCCTTGCTCCCACCTAGCCAGAATCCTACTCCACACTGATGAGGGGCAACACCCCGAAACAGCTGTATGTGGATGGATACTTGGCCTTGGTATTCCCTTGTCATATCTGTAAACTTGTAAAAGAGTTGGATATTGACTTAAAGGGCCACTTCATATGGTGGTTATGGTGTTCTCCGCAAGGAGCCACCCCTTGGCTGGGTCCTTCCCTGTAGGGATATATGGCTAGTTCTGTGTTTGAGACTCCTAACAGAGGCTCCACAGACTCTATTTGCATATTCATATTTCCCAGGGGGCAATGTGCCTAGGAATTCACTGTGTTTGAGCGCTTTAGTCAGCTTCCCGCAGTGTTTTCTTGGACTGGTCTCCCTGAGATCAGTGAATACTTTGCAATCTTGGTCTACTAGGCCTTGCTCCCACCTAGCCAGAATCCTACTCCACACTGATGAGGGGCAACACCCCGAAACAGCTGTATGTGGATGGATACTTGGCCTTGGTATTCCCTTGTCATATCTGTAAACTTGTAAAAGAGTTGGATATTGACTTAAAGGGCCACTTCATATGGTGGTTATGGTGTTCTCCGCAAGGAGCCACCCCTTGGCTGGGTCCTTCCCTGTAGGGATATATGGTTAGAGTTTAAGGACTTAACCCATGAAAGTTTGCAAACCAGAATACAATACTGTCTGGGTTACATAAGAAATCATCATATGTTCAACATTGAAGAAGTCCATTTTGTCACAGCATTTTTTGCCAACAAAATGGCAACAGAAAAAAATGCCTAGCATTAATGCAGGCTTGCCAAAAACGTCCCTGCAAGTGTGACCCAAGCCTTACAGACTATTACCATTGTGCATAGGTCTACATACAGTATATGTGCAAATTGAATACAGATATACATCCATGTCTAAAAGTGTTAACACCAGAAAACCTGAGAATAAAAGGGAAATTGTACGAAATTTCACACAAAACTCCACAAATGGGCTGGACAAAATTGTTCGCACCCTCAACCTAAAATTTGGTTGCACACCTTTTGGAATAAATAACTGTAATCAATCACTTGCTATAGCAGTCATCAAGCTTCTTACTCCTCTCAACTGGAATTCTAGACCACTCTTCTTTTGCTAAATGCTTCAGGTTTCTCCCAACAGTAATTTTAAAATTGCTTCAAAAGTGTTCAACGGCATTTAGAACCGCATTAATTGTTGGACACTTTAGAAATCTCCAGCACTTTGTATCCATCCATTTCTGGGTGATTCTTGAAGGATGTTTGAGGTAATTGTTCTGCTGGAAGACCCATGACCTAGGACGCAATCCCTGCTTTGTAACGCCGGCACTACATTGCAAAATCCTTTGGTAGTCTTCAGATTTTATGATACCTTGACCACAGTCACATTATCAAGGCACCCAGTGTCAGAGGCAACAAAACATCTTTAATTCTCCACCATATTTGACTGAAAGTACTTTTTTCTTTTCTTTGTAGGCCTCATTTCATTTTTGGTAAATAGTAGAATGATGTGCTGTAGCCTCCCTGGCGGTCTGTTTAGTTCTGGAATTTGTTGCTAAAAGCGGGCTACCCGCGTTCGCGGTAGATGCGGTTAAAAAACCGCATCTGCCGCACTTGCCGCATAGCTGCCGCACTTGTGCCGCACATGCGGCGCGGTTGCGGCGCGGTTGCGGTAATCTGCATAGGAACCAACCACCTCTGATGACCCTCATACATTGTTAATATGTGCCCCTGCAGCCTAGTAAACCATTAGCAGCACTGTTGTTGTGTGCAAAGTGGCTGCAGTAGAAGTGCGATAATGATTTTAGACACTTACATGCCTGGTACTTGAGGCCGTCTCCCTGTGTGTGCTGGGACTTGTTGTGCTGTGCTCATCATGTCTGCTCGCCCCCTCCCTTATGCACGCCCCCTCTCAGCCTGCTATAGTGCTGTGAGGCTGATTGCGTCATAAAGGGGCGGGGCTACCGTGATGCCGCGATTTAGCCCCGCCCCTTTATGACGAGATCAGCCTCACATCACTATAGCAGGCTGAGAGGGGGCGTGCATAAGGGAGGGGGCGAGCAGACATGATGAGCACAGCACAACAAGTCCCAGCACACACAGGGAGACGGCCTCAAGTACCAGGCATGTAAGTGTCTAAAATCATTATCGCACTTCTACTGCAGCCACTTTGCACACAACAACAGTGCTGCTAATGGTTTACTAGGCTTCAGGGGCACATATTAACAATGTATGAGGGTCATCAGAGGTGGTTGGTTCCTATGCAGATTACCGCAACCGCGCCGCAACCGCGCCGCATGTGCGGCACAAGTGCGGCAAGTGCGGCAGATGCGGCAGATGCGGTTTTCTCACCGCATCTGCCGCGAACGCGGGTAAGCCCGAGCCTGACTCGGGGTTAACGCTTCTGGTAGTGAATGTTAACCCCGAGTCAGGCTCGGGAATAACGCTAGGAAGGTTAACAAATAGTGCTATCTTGGTCTCATCTTTCCACACTTTTAGGTTTACTCACTTAAATATTTTCAGACTGCAGTCTAGATTGTTTATGTCTGTCAGTATTCCAGGTTTTCCAGCCTGCCGTTTGACCATATTGCCCTCAGTCAACATGGAGATCATTGTTTTGTTTGCCCTTCTTCCTGTCTCGTTTGCATAAAGACCTGGCTCAGGTGATCATTAATTGCTTGAGTATACTGGTTCCTGGTCTGCTCCTGCTCAGCTGTTCTCCTTGGTCCACTTACTTCCCTGGAGCTCTGTGAGATCTCAGTTCTTCCTAAGGCTTCCTGCATTGTGCTCCTGGTTCCGCTGCTTCTATCTTCAGGCTCGGACGTTTCAAGTTTGTAAGCAACTTTCCGGTCATTACCTTATGTACTGTTTGCTTTTTGGAACTTGTGTTTCATTACCTACTCGGAACTGTGTTTGAACTTTTTACCCGGTCTTCCGGGTGTGGGGACCTTTTGCCACGGACTATATCCTTCCGGTCGTTCCAGTACAAGGACTTGTGCTATGGACTACTTGCATCCGGATTTATATATGTTGGACTATTTGTTTTTCGGACTGTTTCCCTAAGAACTGTGCTCTGCAGTATATATTGGGGTCATGTTATGTTTGTGTGCTTTTGCTGTGTATTACGTTCACATTGTTTTGCTGTGTGTATATAAATACTTGCATCCAAGAACCCGTCTCTGCTCTTCATTGCCCTTAAGCGATCAGACTCCTCAAACCTATACAATAGTATTACAATGTCTCTTTGTTAGCAGTGGTCTAGGGAATAGCTATTCTCCTTATGGAGAGCAATGAGGAGACTTATAGATGCAATGTTCTTCTGGGAAATATGAAAATTGTCAAAGAAGTAGACAAACTCTAGTGCCACTAAGTAAAGGTAGCAGTGCTACCTTTATTAGGTGACACTAGAGTTCGTCTACTTCCTCACTGAAGTGCAATTTGCATATTTCCAAGAGGAGCATTGCGGCAATAAGTCTCCTCATTGCTCTACATAAAGAGAATAGCTATTCCCCTAGACCTTGTCTTAGCCTCTCATACAGCCAGATCAGAATCAGAATCATATTAAATGGCTTGTTAAAGAGTCAATTATGACTTTTAGGTTTGTTACCTTTAGTAGGTGACACTAAAGTTCGTATCCTTGCTCCCTGAAGGGATCATTTGCATGTCAGCAGTGGTGTTATCCTTGACCCCTGCCATAGCATTTTATTTCATTCAAATGTCAATGCATGGTTTGTGCTGATAATGATACACCATGAGCCTGCAGAACAGGTTGAAGTTCTTTGGAACATGATTGTAGCTGCTTATCCAACATTCGAACTATCCGGCAATCTTTTATAAATTTTGCTCTGCTGTCCATGTCCAGGGAGATTATATTCAGTGCCATGGAATGGAAACATCTTGATTATGCTGTAGACAAAGGAATATCAAGAGATCAGAAGATAGACTTCTAACCTTGAAATTATTAATATTTTTCAACAATACTGGCTCTCAAGTCCTCAGACATTCTGCATCAAAAGATAGAGGATTGTTATTTACTGACACTGCAATGCAACTCCTCCAACATATAATAAGGGCCATGTCACACCAAGTGAGATGTCGGCGGCGACAGGTGGGAGTGCGCAAGCTTTTGGCGCCCCGCCAGTGTCGGCGTTGCATGTTTACATGCGGTGACACCTCCGGCAATGCACCGGCGATCTGACAGGCGGCAGCGCCGCTGGAGTGTCTAAAAACTCTAGCGGCGATGCCTTAACATGGGAGCCTATGGCTCCCATTGCCTGGCAGATCGCCGTCCCCCATTTATATGGGGCGATGTGTAGACATTGCCCCAGATTGGTTGCCTGGTTTCAGAGCGCTGCTCTGAAGCCAGACGACCACTCAAATGCTTCGCCCTCGCCCATTCACATTGGGCGACGCATTGGTGATGTCGGCGGTGATAGGCCACGCCCCAGCGTCGCCTAAAAAATTGCCGCCAACATCACCAGGTGTGACAGTACCCTAAGTCCTTATCTTGTTGCATGTATTTAAACAATTGGCAGCCATGCATGTCAATGCCATCAGTCTGCCTCCATGATGTTTTACAGGGGATGTGGTCTGCTTTGGATCATGAGCCCTTCCAAACCTCCTTCATGCTTTCACCTTCCCATCATCTTGGTACAGATTGATTTTAGTTTCATCTGTCCAAAGATTTCTTTTCCAGACCTGGGTTGGCTGCTTTAGATTTTTGTTTGGCAAAGTGTAATCTTGCCTTTCTTTTTTAAGGCTGATTAATGGATTGCACCTTGTGGTGAATGAACCCTCTGTATTTGCTTTAATTAAGTCTTCTCTTTATGGAGACATAGATACTAAAATACCTTCTTTCCAGAAACTGTTCATCATTTTTGCTGGATGTTATGAAGGGGTTTTTATTGATGATGGAGTAGATTCTGCATCTATCCAGCGCTGTTTTCTTCCATGGGTGTTTAGACTTTTTAAAATTCCCAAGCTCACCAGTGAAGGCCACTTTACACACACCAACTTATCTGTCCAACTTCTGAACAACGTACTGGTTGCAGTGAAATCATGGACACATTGCTCCATTTTGTGGCTGTGTACAAATGGAACTATGTGTCAATGATTTCACTGCAACCAGCAAGTTGGTCAGAAGTTGGACAGATAAGTTGGTGTGTGTAAACCCACCATAACACATCTGGAATCAATTCCAAACCTTTACCTGCGTTATTAATGGATTTGGATTGATGAGTAAATAGCTTATTCAGCCTATTAAAATGCTTCTGAGATATTTGTCCAATTACTTTTGGTCGCTTGAAAAAGTGGCTGCTACATATTGAAAAGTTGTATTTCCTAAATGCTTACTCCAAACATGATGGGAATACCTTCAAATTAAAGCTGAGTCTGCACTTTAAAACAAGTTTGATTATATAACTACTAGATGGCGGCCCGATTCTAAAGAATCGGGTAGTCTAGAATCCATATATAGTTTATTTAGTAATAGTTAGGGGAGTGCGGTGAAATGAATTGTGTGTATACAGGTGGCTCAGTGGGTAGCAGAGTATACGGTGGCTTAGTGGTTAGCACTGCGCGGTGGCTTAGTGGTTAGCACTGCACGGTGGCTCAGTGGTTAGCAGTGCACGGTGGCTCAGTGGTTAGCACTGCGCGGTGGCTCAGTGGTTAGCACTGTGCGGTGGCTCAGTGGTTAGCACTGCGTGGTGGCTTAGTGGTTAGCACTGCGCGGTGGCTCAGTGGTTAGCACTGCGCGGTGGCTCAGTGGTTAGCAGTGAGTGCGATGGCTCAGTGGTTAGCAGTGAGTGCAGTGGCTCAGTGGTTAGCAGTGAGTGCAGTGGCTCAGTGGTTAGCAGTGATTGCAGTGGCTCAGTGGTTAGCAGTGAGTGCGGTGGCTCAGTGGTTAGCAGTGAGTGCGGTGAGAGTGGTCAGCACAGCGCCGTGGGCAGAGTGGTCTGCGCAGTGCCGTACGCAGCGTGGTCAGCGCAGCGCCATACACAGTGTGGTCAGCGCAGCGGCGTGGGCAGCGTGGCCAGCGCAGCGGCGTGGTTAGCGTGGTCAGGGTGGTCAATACAGCGCCGTGGTCAGCGTGGTCAGTGCAGCGCTCTGGGCAGAGTGGTCAGCGCAGCGGCGTGGGCAGAAGTGGTCAGTGCAGCGGCTTGGGCAGTGGTCAGCGCAGTGCCGTGGGCAGAGTGGTCAGCGCAGCGCCGTGGCCAGAGTGGTCAGCGCACACATACACACACACACTCCGGTATACTTACCACCAGCTCTGCGTGTTCCCGCCACCTGGATCCTGAGTCGACATGTCGCCGCCCCCGGACGACTGGATCCAATATGGCGTCTGAGAAGTCTGCCGAGACTTCCCGGATGCCATCTTGAACAAAGTATGTCGCTGGCCCCGGACGAATGGATCCAATATGGCGTCCGAGAAGCTCGGCGAGCCTTCCTGGACGCTTTATTGGATCCAGTAGTTGGGGGGCGGCGACATGTTGACTGAGGATCCAGGCGGCGGAGGTTGGGCTGGTGGTAAGTATAGCGGAGTGTGTGTGTATGTGTATGTGTGTGTGTGTGGACAAAGTGACGGACGTGCGGACAAAGTGACGGAAGTGCCTTGCTCTTTTATATATTAGATACACACACATTATATGTACACACATGCAAATCTATAAAGATGTAGAAATATATATATACATACACACACATCATTCACAAATTATATTACATACACACATATATACACATACTGTACATTGCATATGGAGGGGTGAGGAGAGTGGAGGCTGGAGGGGTGAGGAGAGCGGAGGCTGGAGGGGTGGGGAGGGGTGAGGAGAGCTGAGGCTGGAGGGCAGGGAGGACAGGGGAGGCTGGAGAGCAGGGAGGACAGGGGAGGTTGGAGGGCAGAGAGGACAGGGGAGGCTGAAGGGCAGAGAGGACAGGGGAGGCTGGAGGGCAGAGAGGACAGGGGAGGATGGAGGGCAGAGAGGACAGGGGAGGCTGGAGGGCAGAGAGGACAGGGGAGGCTGGAGGGCAGGGAGGACATGGGAGGCTGGAGGGCAGGGAGGACAGGGGAGGCTGGAGGGCACGGAGGCCAGGGGAGGCTGGAGGGCACGGAGGCCAGGGGAGGCTGGAGGGGTATGGAGAGCGGAGGCTGGAGGGGTGAGGAGAGTGGAGGCTGGAGGGGTGAGGAAAGCATAGGCTAGAGGGGTGAGGAGAGCGGAGGCTGGAGGGGTGAGGAGAGCGGAGGCTGGAGGGGTGGGGAGGGGTGAGGAGAGTGGAGGCTGGAGGGGTGAGGAGAGCAGAGGCTGGAGGGGTGGGGAGGGGTGAGGAGAGCTGAGGCTGGAGGGCAGGGAGGACAGGGGAGGCTGGAGGGCAGGGAGGACAGGGGAGGCTGGAGGGCAGAGAGGACAGGGGAGGCTGAAGGGCAGAGAGGACAGGGGAGGCTGGAGGGCAGAGAGGACAGGGGAGGCTGGAGGGCAGAGAGGACAGGAGAGGCTGGAGGGCAGGGAGGACATGGGAGGCTGGAGGGCAGGGAGGACAGGGGAGGCTGGAGGGCACGGAGGCCAGGGGAGGCTGGAGGGCACAGGGGCGGCAAGGGGAGGCTGGAGGGCACAGGGGCGGCCAGGGGAGGCTGGAGGGCACAGAGGCAGCCAGGTGAGGCTGGGGGGCACAGGGGCGGCCAGGAGAGGCTGGAGGGCATAGGGGCGGCCAGGGGAGGCTGGAGGACACAGGGGAGGCCAGGGGAGGCTGGAGGGCGCAGGGGCGGCCAGGGGAGGCTGGAGGGCACAGGGGCGGCCAGGGGAGGCTGGAGGGCACAGGGGAGGCCAGGGGAGGCTGGAGGGCACAGGGCAGGCCAGGGGAGGCTGGGGCACAGAGGCCGGAGGGCACAGAGGCCAGAGGGCACAGAGACCGGAGGGCACAGAGGACACTTACCGGGCTGTGTGCGGTGAGCGGCGATGCCGGAGCCCGCACACCAGACCGGAGTGTGGGCGGGGTCGGCTGCCGGATGGAGGAGAAAAGTGACCGGCTGTGGGCAGTGAGCGGGAGGGCTGGCGGCGGTGCCGGTGATGGCGGAGGGTGCCCACCGGACCGGAGTGTGGGCGGGGCCGGCTCCCGGATGGTGGAGGAGGCACAGTGGGGTTTGTGCGGGGCTGGAGCCGCGGCGAGGGGCACACCGGGGTATGTGCAGGGCCGCGGCGAGGGGCACACCGTGGTATGTGCGGGGCTGTGTGTGTGTGTGCACTGTAGGGGCGGCCGTAAGCGTAGCGGACTCTATGAGTCCCGCTCCCGCTTACGGCCACCATCTTGGTTCACCCTGAACGGGTGTAGGGCTCCAGTGACGTCACGTAGCCGAGGACAAAGTTACGGAAGTCCTGTGCAAAGTGACGGAAGTGAGCTTGGGCTTTTATATATTAGATATCTTGAATATGTTTCGATGAGCTGCTAAATTACAAAAACTTGTATTACTTTCTGGACCTGTCTGTTATTCAACCTCCATTCCTATAGACGTTTTTCATATGGATATACTGTATATATATATACTTTTTATATTCTACTTTATGACATGTTATTCTTGAATTCCTGTAGCATTTTTTGCTCTAACTTTGCTTTATCTTTGCTAAATGTTGCGCATGTTATTTATTTGTTTAGGTGGTACTTTGGTGAACAGTCAGCTTTGCAATACCAGGAGGGCATGCTTTACCCTAAAGCAGCCTCGGTCTGGGCTGCCGGGTAACCGGTTAAAAGTCATGGTGGGCCCCCAGGCATTGTGGCCCCGCCCCCCTAGCCCCGCCCCCAGAGGTAGCTCCTCCATATGCCTCATACAGGGAGCTGAATGACCCCAGAAGTAGCAGCTCTTGCACTTCTGGGGTCATCTTTCAGCTTCCTGTGTCAGAGGAGCAGCAGCTTCAGTGTGTGAGGAGTGAGATGACATCATCTCACCACACTGCAGGACGTCAACACAGAGTGAGGAGGAGGAGGACGATCCCGGAAAAGGAGGACACAGGAGAAGGAGCAGGTGAGTGCACTGCTCCTAGACCTGAAGATGGGGCAGGAAGGCTAATGCTGCAGGCTGCAGGGGGGATGGGGCAGGAAGGCTTATGCTGAAGGTGGGGATGGGGCAGGAAGGCTTATGCTGGAAGGGGAGATGGGGCAGGAAGGCTAATGCTGCAGGCTGCAAGGGGATGGGGCAGGAAGGCTTATGCTGGAGGTGGGGATGGGGCAGGAAGGCTTATGCTGGAAGGGGAGATGGGGCAGGAAGGCTAATGTTGCAGGGGGATGGGGCAGGAAGGCTAATGCTGCAGGGGGATGGGGCAGGAAGGCTTATGCTGGAAGGGGAGATGGGGCAGGAAGGCTAATGCTGCAGGCTGCAGGGGGTATGGGGCAGGAAGGCTTATGCTGAAGGTAGGGATGGGGCAGGAAGGCTTATGCTGGAAGGGGAGATGGGGCAGGAAGGCTAATGCTGCAGGCTGCAAGGGGATGGGGCAGGAAGGCTTATGCTGGAGGTGGGGATGGGGCAGGAAGGCTTATGCTGGAAGGGGAGATGGGGCAGGAAGGCTAATGCTGCAGGGGGATGGGGCAGGAAGGCTTATGCTGGAGGTGGGGATGGAGCAGGAAGGCTAATGCTGCAGGGGGATGGGGCAGGAAGGCTTATGCTGGAAGAGGAGATTTACCACACTGCAGGACGTCAACACAGAGTGAGGAGGAGGAGGACGATCCCGAAGCAGGAGGACACAGGAGAAGGAGCAGGTGAGTGCACTGCTCGGAGACCTGAAGATGGGGCAGGAAGGCTAATGCTGCAGGCTGCAGGGGGGATGGGGCAGGAAGGCTTATGCTGGAAGGGAAGATTGGGCAGGAAGGCTAATGCAGCAGGCTGCAGGGGGGATGGGGCAGGAAGGCTTATGCTGAAGGTGGGGATGGGGCAGGAAGGCTTATGCTGGAAGGGGAGATGGGGCAGGAAGGCTAATGCTGCAGGCTGCAAGGGGATGGGGCAGGAAGGCTTATGCTGGAGGTGGGGATGGGGCAGGAAGGCTTATGCTGGAGAGGAGATGGGGGCAGGAAGGCTAATGCTGCAGGATGGAGGTGGGATGGGCTGGAGGGCTAATGCTACAGGCTGGGGGGATGTTTGAGAGGCTAATGATACAGGTTGGGGGGTGATGGAGAGGCTAATGCTGCAGGCTGGGGACTGATGGGGCAGGAGGGCTAATGCTGCAGGCTGGGGACGTGATGGGGCAGGAGGGATAATATTGCAGGCTAGGGGTTTGATGGGGCAGGAGGCTAATGCTGCAGGCTGGGGACATGATGGGGCAGGAGGGATAATGCTGCAGGCTAGGGTTTGATGGGACAGGAGGCTAATGCTGCAGGCTGGGGACATGATGGGGCAGGAGGGATAATGCTGCAGGCTGGGGACGTGATAGGGCAGGAGGGATAATGCTTCAGGCTGGGAAGATGATGGGGAGGCTAATGCTGCAGGCTAGGGGGGTGTTGGGGCAAGAAGGCTAATGCTACAGGGGGGGAATTGGGCAGGAATATTTATGCTATTGGCTGGGGATAATGGGGAGGCCGATGCTATAGGCTGGGGATGATGGGGGAGGCTGATGCTATAGGCTGGGGATGATGGGGGAGGCCGATGCTATAGGCTGGGGATGATGGAGGAGGCCGATGCTATAGGCTGGGGATGATGGGGAGGCCGATGCTATAGGCTGGGGATGATGGGAGGACGATGCTATAGACTGGGGATGATGGGGAGGACGATGCTATAGACTGGGGATGATGGGGAAGCTGATGCTATAGGCTGGGGATGATGGGAGGCTGATGCTATAGACTGGGATGATGGAGAGACTGATGCTATAGGCGGGGATTAGGGAGGAAGGTTAACGCTTTAGACTGGGGATTAGTGGTCATATTACTGTAGACAGGGGGGCTATTACTATAGAAAAGTTTTTAGAGTAGCTTTTACCATATGCTGGGGTTCATGAGGTGGCTATTACTGTAGATTAGGGCTGAGAGGGGCTTTTACTGTAGACAGGGGGTTAGGGTGTGTTATTGAGTGAGGGATAATGCAAGGGACAAAATAGATGGAGGACAATGTGCGTGGATCAATATGGAGTGGAGAAATGAAAGGGAATCAGTATGAAGAGTGGGACAGTGTGGGGGTCTCGGCATTAGGCGTGAGGTAGCGTGGTGGTCTCTGTATGGAGGGGAGGCAGTGTGAGGGGTTTCATTATTGAGAAGGAGCAGCATTGGGGGTACAGTATAGAGGGGGGCAGTGAGGGCGTTGTATGAAGTTGCGACAACATGAGTGGGACATTGTGAAGAAGGAGCAGCGTGATGTGGGGACAGTGTGGAGATCATAGTTCATAATTGAGGAAAGTGTGGTAGGTATAATTTATAAGGGGCACAGTGTGGAGATTATTAGGGGTCAGTGTGACGGTCATACTATACAAGGGCGGATAGTGTGGTGGGAATATTTTATAGAAGGATAGTGTGGAGGCCATGTACCGTAAAAGGGACAGTGAGGTGAGGAGTGATTCTTTATTTGCAGGGCACAGCATAAGCTTATTTAAGACACAGCATAAGTGGTTATTTTTTATTCAGGAGCATTATAATGACAATGTTATTTTTTTAAGATCATCGTGTCGGGATGTGCTGCAGAGGATCGGAGAAGAGGGAAGTCTACAGAGACGAGCTGTGTATGTGAAGTCATTATGGAGTCAGGCACGTGACAAAACAGCGATTGGTGAGTATCCTTCCCCACCCCTGTAGACTGTGAGCCCTCGTGGACAGGATCCTCTCCCGTCGTGCATCAGCAAGCATTGACTGCTCACATGTACTGTACCTGTCCTTGATTCCCCCACTCCTTATGTAAAGCTCCATGGAACCAATGGCGCTATATAAATAAATAATAATAATATATTATAGACAGAGACCTTACACTACACTAACATTTACACAGATTTAGGGGGCTTTTTTAAATATTTGCAGAACATCTAATTTATTTAATATGCAAATGAGGGTGCTTTGTTGCATCGTTTTGCCCTCATATTTGTACATTAAAGCAAGTCTTTTGTCTTTATTGACAGCACTCAAGTGAGTGCGTGCTGTCTAAAATCAGCCTGGCACAGTACCACTTCTCCTGTCCTGTATACTGGGTGTAATTCTCAGTATCTGTATTATTCTGTATATACAGACTGCAGAGTACCACTTCTCCTGTCCTGTATACTGAGTGTAATCCTCAGTATCTGTATTATTCTGTATATATACACTGCACAGCACAACTTCTCCTGTCCTGTATACTGAGTGTAATCCTCAGTATCTGTATTATTCTGTATATATACACTGCACAGTACCACTTCTCCTGTCCTGTATACTGAGTGTAATCCTCAGTATCTGTATTATTCTGTATATATACACTGCACAGAACCACTTCTGTCCTGTATACTGGGTGTAATCCTCAGTATCTATTATTTTGTATATATACACTGGACAGTGCCACTTCTCCTGTCCTTCAAATAGAAAGTGATATTATATCAGCGCTAAGGATAACAGCCAGGACACCGCTCAGTAGTAAATTACCTCTAGGATTTATTGATTCGGTATGGGTATCCCAATCTCCACAACGCGTTTCAGCGCTAATTGCGCCTTTCTCAAGTAATACAATCAATCACTTGAGAAAGGCGCAATTAGCGCTGAAACGCGTTGTGGAGATTGGGATACCCATACCGAATCAATAAATCCTAGAGGTAATTTACTACTGAGCGATGTCCTGGCTGTTATCCTTAGCGCTGATATAATATCACTTTCTATTTGAACGTCTTTCTCTCTTCCCTGCGGGAAGAGTGATATCGAGCAGCTTGGAGTTCAGGACCTCTACTTACGTCACATCACCACTCCCCTGAAGCCGTCACGTGCACCACCAGCCCGTGGACTACGCAATCCTTCTGCCCCTCGGCTCAGGGCCGTTGTGGAGACCACACCGAGTTGATCCATACCCATCTACCAGTTGTGCGGTCAGGCACAACTGGACCAGGTGAGCACAGGGGTGGTTTAACCGACCCCGTATTTTAATCCTTGCAGTTTGGCGCAACTTTTTTCTTTTCTCTTACTTCTCCTGTCCTGTATACTTTGTGTAATCCTCAGTGTGTATATTATTCTGTATATATATACACTGCACAGTAACACTACTCCTCTCCTGTATACTGGGTGTAATCCTCAGTATCTGTATTATTCTGTATATACTGTATACATTGCACAGTACCACTTCTCCTGTACTGTATACTGGGTGTAATCCTCAGTATCTGTATTATTCTGTATATATACACTGCATAGTACCACTTCTCCTGTCCTGTATACTGGTGTAATCTCAGTATCTGTATTATTATGTATATATACGCTGCACAGTACCAGTTCTCCTGTCCTGTATACTGGGTGTAATCCTGAGTATCTGTATTATTCTGTATATATACACTGCACAGTACCACTTCTCCTGTCCTGTATACTGGGTGTAATTCTCAGTATCTGTATTATTCTGTATATATACACTGCACAGTACCACTTCTCCTGTCCTGTATACTGGGTGTAATCCTCAGTATCTGTATTATTCTGTATATATACACTGCACAGTACCACTTCTCCTGTCCTGTATACTGGGTGTAATCCTCAGTATCTGTATTATTATGTATATATACACTGCACAGTACCACTTCTCCTGTCCTGTATACTGGGTGTAATCCTCAGTATCTGTATTATTCTGTATATATACACTGCACAGTACCAACTTCTCCTGTCCTGTATACTGGGTGTAATCCTCAGTATCTATTATTTTGTATATATACACTGGACAGTGCCACTTCTCCTGTCCTTCAAATAGAAAGTGATATTATATCAGCGCTAAGGATAACAGCCTAACAATGCGACAGTAATTTAATATACCTCTAGGGATCTATTGATTCGGATCGGTTTCCCCAATCTTCACATAAGCGTTTTCAGCGCTAATTGCGTCTGTTCTATCAGTAATACATTCAATCACTTGAGAAAGGTGTCAATTTAGCGCTGAAACCTTTGTATATTGGGATACACCTCATTACCGTAATCATAAATCCTCAGATTGTAATTTTACTATACATGACGATGTCTGTCTGTATACTGCGTGAATTCATATATATCTTTTATTTAACGGCTTTCTCTCTTCCCTGCGGTAATTGTGATATCGACCAGTTGGATTTAGACTCTATTACTCATCATCAACACTACTCCTCTGAGCCGTATCACGTGCAATCCCAGACGTTGATACTGCTATATACTTCTTGCCTCCACTCTCCGGTCCGTTGGTGTAACCACACTGTAAGTTGATATATACCTGCATCGTACCAGTTGTGCTGGTCCAGGCATAACTGGACTCAGGTACGATGTGGTTGGTTTAACCGACCCAGTACTTTTCCTGTCAGTTTGGTGTCCATACTTTTTTCTTATATCTACAGTACTTCTCCTGTCCTGTATACTTGTGTAATCCTCAGTGTGTAATTATTCTGTATATATACACTGCACAGTAACACTACTCCTCTCCTGTATACTGGGTGTAATCCTCAGTATCTGTATTATTCTGTATATATACATGCACAGTACACTTCTCCTGTCCTGTATACTGGGTGTAATCCTCAGTATCTGTATTATTATGTATATATACACTGCACAGTACCACTTCTCCTGTCCTGTATACTGGGTGTAATCCTCAGTATCTGTATTATTATGTATATATACACTGCACAGCACCACTTCTCCTGTCCTGTATACTGGGTCTAATCTCAGTATCTGTATTATTCTGTATATATACACTGCACAGTACCACTTCTCCTGTCCTGTATACTGGGTGTAATCCTCAGTATCTGTATTATTCTGTTATATATACACTGCACAGTACCACTTCTCCTGTCCTGTATACTGGGTGTAATCTCAGTGTCTTATTATTATGTATATATACACTGCACAGTACCACTTTTTGTCCTGTTGTCAGAGGCGGTATTGGACTTTGATTTTCAGCATTTAATTGTTGTTTGAATTAATTATCCCAATATGGAGTCATCACTTCTCTTCTGTACAGGTGATGACTTTCCCTTCACTGTGGATTTGATCGCTGGGGCCCCACAATCCTGGGAAATGTAGCTTTGAAGAGTAACATGTAAATGGAGCTGTGCTTGATTTCCCTTTTCTGCACCATTCACATGTGGCTCTTCAGATAACTCCTGAAAGTATGAGGCATGACAACGTAAAAGCGGATTCACTGGTCGGGGCGATGGGTGATATAGTGTATGGGTTGGTGGGGTTTGTTTTCCAGGGCTGCTTTTTGGTCCCGTCCGGCCCTGTATACTGGTCTTGGTATAGTGGATTGTGGTTGATTATTAGTTTTTTTCTGATATCCATAAGGGGAAAATTCTTTATTTCCAGTAGATATTAAAAACTTGGTTGCTTAACCCCTTCCTGTCCTGTGACACAGCAGCAGCAAAATGCATTACAGAGGTTCTCCAGAGAAAGCAAGTAATTATCTTGTCTAAGGCCACGTTCACACAGTGATATTTGGTGAGATTTTCACTTCAGTATTTAAAGACAGAAGCAGGAGATGGTGAGAAATGCAGAACATATAACCTCTGATTGCTCCACTCCTGGTTTTGTCTTACAAATACCGAGGTAAAAAACTCACCAAATACTCAGTGTGTGCACATGGCCTTAGGATGTGATAAGGTATTAGTTGGTGGGGGTGCGACTTGCTTTTATCCCCATTATGTGTCCAAAAAATAGAAAAATATCCAGCATAGAGTCTTGAGATCTATATTAAGGATTGGACGACATCTTAACTCCTAGTCATTGTTGTCCGCATAGTGAAGGGACATCGCAGGACTTCGTCTACTCTGCGAGTGGTTCCCAGTGAATTACCGCACGATTCCGAATGCAAATCAATATCAATCCTAGTTGTGTTTAGAAACGGTTGACCAAAACTAGGATACTGGCCATTGGGTTTGTCACAAGACTTACGTGCGAGTAATACTGCTACTGGGGGCCGAGTGATGTGCAGGAGAACGCAAAGTATAACTGCTGTTTCTTTGCGAGCCGAGTCATTTCCTGTCCAGACAGCACCTCAGGTCCTGAGCCCCCTGCTGCCTGATGTAAACATGCTGAATATAGATTGTTCTCAGTCTGCTACATCATCTGTGTACGTACATGAAGTGTCTGTGCACAGAGATGATGTACAGAGCTGAATTGTTCACAGTCGCTCATTCCTGTGTACAGACATGAAATGTCTTTGACAGAGATGAGTAGCAGGCGGAGACTGTTTCTACAGTCTGCTCATTTCCCTGTGTACAGACATTTCAATGTCTGTGCACGAGGTTGGATGTAGTCAGAGTGAGATTGTTCTTTCTGCATTCCCTGTGCATAGGGAATCTATTGTTGCACTGGGGATGTAGCATGGGTGAGGACATCGCGTTTTTGGAACGCGTCGGGGTACGAAAGAGGATTTTTTATTAAAGAGTGAGTCTCTAATGGCTTTTTTTTTTATTTTCTTTAAAAAAAAAAATATTTACCTTGTGTTGTGTTTTTTTTAAACACATATTTAATAGAAATTCATGTGGTCATAGTCTAATAATTGGGCGTGACGCCATAAATAATTTTTTTCGGGCTAATGTCCACTGATAATACAAACTGGCCAACCTTTTATTACAGCGTGCCACACTTCCACTGCCGCTGGAAGAGCGGTGTTCAGCAGCCAGAGGAAAGGCGCCTTCAATGAACTGGCCTCTTCTGGGCTGCTCGGGCTGCAATTTGCAGCGGGGGGTGCCCAGAAAGCTTGGGCATCCCTGCGCTGCGGATTCCAGCCCCCAGCTGCTTAGCTGTACCTGGCTAGACATAGAAATTGCGCGGAGCCCCACGCATTTTTTTTTTAATTATTTCATGAATTTCAGAGTCAGAGTCTCAGAGTCAGAGTCTCAGAGTCAGAATCTCAGAATTTCATGAAATAATTTAAAAAAAATGCGTGGGGCTCCGCGCAATTTCTATGTCTAGCCAGGTACAGCTAAGCAGCTGGGGGCTGGAATCCGCAGCGCAGGGATGCCCAAGCTTTCTGGGCACCCCCCGCTGCAAATTGCAGCCCACAGCCGCCCCAGAAGATGGCGCGTTCATTGAAGCGCCATCCTCTGGCGCTGAACCCCGCTCTTCCAGCGGCCCTGGTAGCGATGGCACGCTGGGTAATAAAGAGGTTAGGGCCAGCTTTGTATTATCAGCTGGCCCTAAGCCCGAAATTTATGGCGGTCACGCCAATATTAGACATGACCGCCATGAATTTCTATTAAATTGTTTTAAAAAAAACACAACACAAGGAAAATTTTTTATTAGAAATAAAAAAAAAAGCCATTAGGGACTCCATCTTTAATTAAAAAAATCCTCTTCCGTCCGACGCAGTCCAAAACGCGATGTCCTCTCTGCTACATCCCCTGTGCATAAATATAGATGTCTATGCACAGGGAATAAGCAGACTGAGAACAATCTCAGCTCTGCTACATCATCTCTGTGCACAGACATTCATGTCTGTACACAGGGAATGAGCAGACTGAGAACAATCTCAGCTCTGCTACATCATCTCTGTGCACAGACATTCATGTCTGTACACAGGGAATGAGCAGACTGAGAACAATCTCAGCTCTGCTACATCAGGCAGCAGGCAGGCTCTAGGACCCTGGAGCTGGGGCAGCCAGAACACAGAGAAGACAGGATCTTATCTGTGCGAGTCAGCGATTACTTACAAAGTAAACTAGCAATGCAAATAAATGACACAACTAGGATTGCTTCAGGCTGAAGCTTCCGAGACACATCTGCGATTTGTAAATCTCACACTACTCGCTATTACTCGCTTCCCCATTCATTAACATTGGACTCGCTAGACTCGCAACGAGTAGCGAGTCCTGGGCTCGGACTCGCTAGAGTCAAGCGATTCCGAGTAATTTAGGATTCGCCCATCACTAATCTAGATCCTTAAAAATTCATTATATTAGAAAAGTATTAAAAAGCACATTTAAATCAATGTCCTTAAAGACAGTCCTTAGTCATAGGTTTGTTTTGTCCCAATTAGACTGGAGGTGATATACAGCTCGCCCATGATCGCTTCACTCCCTCAGTGGCTGTTAGTGCTGGGTTTGCCTTTTTTGGGAGCTCCAATGATAATGATGGAGCCGCGGTCACATCATTACCGGCCACTGCAGTTAATAAAAGGGGTTAAAGTGCCACATTCTTCCGACGATGTGGTTTTGATTGGTCGGATTCCACCAATAACTAAGTGATCACCTGCCGAACCTGACGATTGTTGGTAACTTGTTTTCACCAAAGTATCCCTTTAATGTACACTACAGTAATGGTACATCGCAGTAATGGTGAGCGCAGAGTGATGTACAGGAGTAACCGCTATAATGGGTATAATGGCTAACAGGTATTTGCATATAGCGGGTGAGTGGGCCCCTGGAGTGAATTTCCCTGGTGGGCCCCAGACACCCCAGTCCGACCCTGCCCTAAAGGAATGCTTGATATGAAACAACACTTTCCTCCTGATCATAGCTATCACCTTCCTCTAGCAGGTATATTTCTGAAAAAATGCTTCGCAATTAAATCCAAAATGTGAGCCATGCATGGAGCATGAGTTACTTGGCAATAAAACAGTCAAAGTGTTTGGGGGTGTTGTCGTTCATGATAGTTCCCAGCTCTTGTTCTCAAGGAGCCACCCTGTGTAAGAGTCGCCACATTTGATGCACAGCACCAGCTTATTCACTAAAATTGCTACTATAAGCATGTACGGAGCAGCGTGCTTTGGAGCTTAGAGACAAGTCAAGAGGGCCGGATGTCAACTGCTCATTTTCTTCTAACAGACCCTGCAGACAGTCAAATAATTGTCTAGCAGCTATGTGTAAAGAACATCTACACATGAGATTCTTGTGTGAGGGTGGCTCAGGGTGGTAGTCATGGGTGAGGGGTTCCTTCCTGTTGCCTGCACCCCTGTCATCCCTACAGAGCAAGGGGAGTCGTGGTTGCGGTGGTCCTGGCCGGGTGTGTTGTCTTCTGGGGTGGAAGACATACCTTCTTTTAAGCAGCATAGCAGACCAGGACATGTCCACAGGGGGATCACTGTCAAAGACTCGGAGCTCTTCATTTTGAGAATGAGTCCAGAATCTCTGATAGGGTTTATTACAAATTTTCATATATTCAAGTGTACAACTGACATCTGTAAAAAAATAAAAATATGGTTACTCTTTAAAGTTTGCCATTGTAAAATTTGATAGGGCAGGACAGCCATATTGTAACACATTTCAGATGCAGTCATAATACCTAACTCTTACATGTGCCAGGGTTACGGACATCTGAAAACCGGCACTTATACCTGTTCATTGATTTTGCAGTCTGCTCAGATTTTTTGTTTCATAGGAAGTCAATGTCCATTCATTTAAGTACAATCTGTCACGTTGTTCTAGATTTCATTTGGGTTTGCTGGCATCACTTCCACTTTCCTATGTCCTTATGTTAGACTTTTTCACTAGATGTGTGAATCAGACCTCATATGTTTGGGATGACTGGCTGCTGTTTGGCTGCTCCTACTGACTGGCAATACAAACAAATAAAACTCCGCTCATAGCAGATGGACACATACCCATATGAATGGAAGAGGCAAGCTTTTTTGCTTTCTCTTGCCAATAATGGGCATCTTACTGCATTGCAAACTAACAGCCAAATGTGAAATTGTTCATTTGAAATGGAGGTATTCAGCTTATCATTTGATAAAATGATCAGGGAAAGTGGTGATTTTATTTATCTCATGTAGAACACACATTGCTGGTTAAATGTAGTAGAACACATCAGAACACAGATACACAGATTTGCTACATAGGTAAAAATGAATTCTGGGAGCAAAATATAGAAATAGACATAGACTTTGGGAAATGTCCACCTTTCGTGCTGAAATTCTTGTTGCTTTCTCAAGGTGATTGATTATATAATATATATATTATATATGTATATATATACATATACATATATATATATATATATATATATATATATATATATATATATATAATAATATATACATACACACTGCCTTGTGAAAGTATTTGGCCCGCTTGACCTTTCCAACCTTTTGCCACATTTCAGGCTTCAAACATAAGGATATAAAATTATACTCTTTTTGTGAAGAATCAACAAGTGGGACACAATCGTGAAGTGGAGCGAAATTTATTGCCAATTTTAACATTTTTTAACAAATAAAAAAATGAGAAGTGGGGCGTGCAGTATTATTCGGCCCCTTGAGTTAATACTTTGTAGTGCCACCCTTTGCTGCGATTACAGCTGCAAGTCACTTGGGGTATGTCTCTATCAGTTTTGCACATCGAGAGACTGAAATTCTTGCCCATTCTTCCTTGCAAAACAGCTGGAGCTCAGTGAGGTTTGTGAACAGCAGTTTTCAGCTCTTTCCACAGATTCTCGATTGGATTCGGGTCTGGACTGTGACTTGGCCATTATAACACCTGGATATGTTTATTTTTGAACCATTCCATTGTAGATTTTGCTTTATGTTTGGGATCATTGTCTTGTTGGAAGATAAATCTTCGTCCCAGTCTCAGATCTTTTGCAGACTCCAACAGGTTTTCTTTCAGAATGGTCCTGTATTTGGCTCCATCCATCTTCCCATCAAGTTTAACCATCTTCCTGTCCCTGCTGAGGAGAAGTATCCCCAAACCATGGCACCAGGCTTGACAGTGGGGATGGTGTTTTGATGGTGATGAGCTGTGTTGCTTTTACGCCAGACATGTCGTTTTGCATTGTGCCCAAAAAGTTTGATTTTGGTTTCATCTGACCAGAGCACCTTATTCCACATGTTTGGTGTGTCTCCCAGGTGGCTTGTGGCAAACTTCAAACGAGACTTTTTATGGATATCTTTGAGAAATACCTTTTTTTTTGCCACTCTTCTATAGAGGCCAGATTTGTGCAGTGTACGACTAATTGTTGTCCTATGGACAGACTCTCCCACCTCAGCTGTAGATCTCTGCAGTTCATCCAGAGTGATCATGGCCCTTTTGGCTGCATCTCTGATCAGTCTTTTCCTTGATCAAGATGAAAGTTTTGAGGGACGGCCGGGTCTTGGTAGATTTGTAGTGGTCTGATATTCCTTTCATTTCAATATGATCGCTTGCACCGTGCTCCTTGAGATGTTTAAATCTTGGGAAATCTTTTTGTATCCAAATCCAACTTTAAACTTTGCCACAACAGTATATCGGACCTGCCTGGTGTGTTCCTTGGTCTTCATGATGCTCTCTGCACTTGAAACAGAACCCTGAGACTATCACAGAGCAAGTGCATTTATACGGAGACTTGATTACACACAGGTGGATTCTATTTATCATTACCAGTCATTTAGGACAACATTGAATCATTCAGAGATACACATTGAACTTCTGGAGTGAGTTTGCTGCATTGCAAGTAAAGGGGCCAAATAATATTGCACGCCCCACTTTTCAGTTTTTTATTTGTTAATAAAGTTTCAAATATGCAATAAATTTCGTTCAACTTCACAATTGTGTCCCACTTGTTGATTCTTCACAAAAAAATTTGAATTTATATCTTTATGTTTGAAGCCTGAAATGTGGAAAAAGGTTGAAAAGTTCAAGGGGGCCAAATACTTTCACAACACACTGTATATACAGGGGTTGGACAAAATAATGGAAACACCTGGAAGAATCAACAAAAGTTAGTTTAATATGGTGTAGGTCCACCTTTTGTGGCAATTACAGCCTCAATTCTCCGAGGTATGGATTTATACAAGGTGATATCATTGGACTGGCGGATCTCCACGAAATAGCACCCGAGATCATCACAGAACCTCCGCCATGTTTTATGATTGGGAGAGGGCAGTCTGGATGGAATGCTTCTTTCGGCTATCTCCAAATGTACACTCGGCCGGAGGTGGGAAAATGGGGTAAACGATGATTCGTCTGAGAATATCACATGTTTCCACTGCTCAAGGGACCAATTCTGGAGGTTTCTACACCACTCTAAACGCTTGGAAACATTTGTCATTAAGAGCAGCGGTTTTCTAATTGCAGCTCTTCTGTGGAATCCAGATTTGTGTAGCTTCCGGCAAACAGTTTTCGTGGAAACTGAGTTCTCTAGATGATGATTGAGCTCAGCAGTGATTTTCGGAGCCGTGGTCTTGCGATCCTCTCTCACAATTTGCTTTAGAGTCCGACGGTCTCTCTCAGCCAACTTTGACTTTCGGCCGGACCTTTGCTTTGCTGCGGACGTTTTTCCTTCTCTTTCAAATGCAGTCATTACTTTGGAGACAGTACCTCTTGACATGCCAAGCATTTGGGCACTTTCTGTTACACTAGCGCCTGTCATAGGAGCACCAACAATTTGGCCTATTTGAAAATCCGAAAGGTCTGCTATTGGTATCAGGTTCTCATCAATGTTCATAGAATTTGGCAAAACAAACAGTTAATTTACATACACATATCACTTAACACAAATAATTAACTACAAAACATTAACATATGTCACGGTTTGCATGTTTATAACATGTCCGAAGATTATGATGCCAAACATTAGTTTTCATTATTTTGTCCAACCCCTATATATATATATATATATATATATATATAAAGAAAAAAAGTTAGTTGAGCAGCGTTTTTTTTTAACTTAAAGTTAGGTGCTTTATCAGTCCTTGAGGTGGTATCCAGCCACCTGATCCTAGACAAATTTGCAAAAAAGGCTGCAGCACTCCAGTTTCAGTTTTGTATTCTGCCTTTAATGGCCTTCAGGTATAAGAATGGCGACGTTTCGGTCGATGATGACCTTCTTCCAGCAATCACATACTGCAAATGCTGGGAACTATATAGGTCCCCTAATGTCTAATCTCATTATACAATTAATTATTTAAAAACAGATTTACATCATGATTTACATTCTTTACATATATCTCACATTTATCAGGTGCTCATTATAGCTGTGCTCACATTCTCTGATTATATTACAGTATATGGAATTGATTACTCACTGTTTAATCCATATGACATGTAAAGTGGTCCAATTATGCCTCAGGTGCCTGCTTGATTAATTTCGTTGCTTAATTTTCCACAGTGTATGATCGCCGACATGTGCGGCCTCTCCCTAGCTGGGCGCCGCCATTCCGGCGTTGTTTACATTGTAGCGCGCATGCGCCGATCATGTTCACGTTTCTATTAGCGCGATACTACGGGAGACTCTGTGATCTCCGCGCTGTAGTTCTCGCGCATGCGCGGTACCTATTCGGCATTCAGCTATGCGTGTTAAAAGTTGTATTCTCCCTCTCAGTGTGTTTTATTTCTATAAGTGCCTAAATATTATAAAAAATGTTATCTAATTATCCTTATGTGAGTGTTATTGTTAAGATATCATCATTATAAGTTTAAAATTTAATGTGCTAGAAAAATTTTTCTTTTAAAGTGACAGTGCTTCATTTTATCAGGTGATAGTATTATTATATATATATTACTTGGTTCCTCTGTATTTTTTACTTCTTGTAAGGGAAAGAATTATTGTAAGTTATAAATTTGAGTTTTTCCCATTATGTGGATTTTGACATTTTTGCGCTCTTTGACCGTTTCACATGCATTGGGTTCCCAATTTTAAGTGCATCCCACTAATGGGTTATAGCACTCCCCTGTCAGTACGGTGCTTAGGAAGGGGTTTCCTCCCCTTGCACCACCTGCCCAAGGTTAACCAAGGACTCCCTCTATGCTATTTTTATGACAGTCATTCATGCGCAATATTTTCAGTCAATCCACTTTTCCATAAATCCAAAGCAATACGTTTAATTCTTTTTTTGAATATTTATTTTCCCATTGTAAAACATAATTTAGTGTGTTACTGTGTAATTACATGCATATTTAGTGCTAAAAAAGTTTTCCTAAGTAGGAGGAATATACACATATATTTCTGAACATAGCTTTTTGTTCTGTATTTTTCCATCTGTGGATACAGTTTGAATTCCAGGCACCCGGTGCATCATTTGTCCACTCCATATGTGTTCATCTATACAAAAAGTGAGAAATAAAAAACGTCAAAAAATTGGTATGATAAAAATTGAATAACATACTTACAAAATATCATAGTGCTTACATCCGTGACAATGCATCGAAGTGATTTAAAATACACAGATATACAGATGTAGACGACTCCTTAGGGTGCTGTATGCAACTTAAAATCTATATTGAGTCCCTCCGGTTTCAGAGTTTGCAACCTGTGTATCCATTCTAATTCCTTGATTTTCAATAGACTAACTCTGTCTCCACCTCTTCTGGGCATCGGCACCATGTCTATTAACCTAAATTTTAGGTCCTTCTCTTTATGGTTTGCTTCCGTGAAATGTTTAGATACGGGTAGGTTCATAATTTTTTTACGTATGGTATAGCGATGGTGACTGATCCTTATTTTAAAGTCAAGAGTGGTTTCCCCTATATACCACATTCGACAGGGGCATTCCAAGAGGTATATAACGTGGTCTGAATTGCAGGTTAGGAAATGGTTTATTTTGTATTCTATACCCGTCTTAGGATGGCTAAACTTGTTCCCTTTAATCATAAATGAACAGTTTATACAACTGACACAAGGATAACTTCCTGTTCTCCTTTCTCCTGTCAGTGTTATTTGTTTACTTCTTTTCATTGTTCCAATGTCTGATTTTACCAGTAAATCTTTCATGTTCTTCCCTTTCCTATATGACACTAAGGGAAGTTGTCTATACTCGTCAATTTGTGGGAAACATTTCTGTAACATGGACCAATGTTTTTGGACTATTTTGACTATGTCTTTCGTTTCTTCTCCATAGGTCAATGTTAGAGGAATTCGTTTTTTCTCTTTGTTTACCTTGGTTATACCATCTAAAAATTTCTTCTTTTGTTGATTTAGGATTACATTTGGGTATCCTCTTTGTCTGAACTTCTCCATTAGTTTTTCTATTTCGAAGTGTTTCTCATCTTCTTTACTTACGATTCTATTAATCCTAATCATCTGCCCATATGGGATTGCTTTTTTTAAATTATTTGGATGCCCACTGGTGTAGTGGAGTAATTTATTCTTGTCAGTGGTTTTTATAAAGAGTGTTGTGTCTATTTGACCTTCCCTCAAAAGAATTTTGACAT
Source organism: Allobates femoralis (assembly GCA_033576535.1). Taxonomy (NCBI): domain Eukaryota; kingdom Metazoa; phylum Chordata; class Amphibia; order Anura; family Aromobatidae; genus Allobates; species Allobates femoralis. The sequence continues at coordinate 113,497,752 of JARQOC010000001.1, forward strand.
CTAAGAATTGCATCTCTGTTGTTGAATGTACCTCCGTAAATTTTATTGTGTCATCTATGGTGTTCATATACTTGTAAAAGGACATAAGTTGTTCTTCACTTCCCTTCCAAATGATGAAAATATCGTCCACATACCTCCACCACCTCTCCACTTGGGAGAAGTGGTGGGATGTGTAGACGTAACTCTCCTCCAGATAAACCATAACCGCACCTGCATATGAACATGCCATACGGGCACCCATAGCGGTGCCCATCAATTGCAGAAAGAAGTCATCCCCAAACATGAAATAGTTTTGCTTGAGTACTATTTCTAGTAGGTCTATGATTAGTTGTTTACAAGGATCTGTGTAATTTGTAGTTTTTAAAAAATCTGCAATTATCTTAATTCCCATTTCATGTTTGATTGATGTATATAAAGATGTTACATCAAAAGAAACTAGTATGTACTCATTCTTCCCCATAGATTTGGTTTGCTCCTTAAACCCTGCTAGGTTATCAAGAAAGTGTCCCGTATCTTTTATGTATGATTTACCTTCATTAGCGAACGGGCTCATGACTTTCTCCAGAAAAATTCCAATGTTATAGAATATTGAGTTAATTCCTGCCACAATGGGCCTTCCCGGTGGATCTATTAATGTTTTGTGAATCTTAGGAACCAGATATAATACTGGCGTCACAGGGTTTTTTTCAAATAGAAAGTCATGTAGGGTTTGATCAATAGTCCCTCCTACCAGTGCTATATTGAGTATCTTTTGTATATTCTTTTGTATTTCAAATTTGGGATCTTTTTGCAGTCTTTTATATACTGTATTATCATCCAATTGCCTATAGACCTCTTTTAAGTAGGTATCCTTGTCCATGATGACGGTTGCTCCTCCTTTGTCTGCTGATTTTATTATCAAACCATCATCATGGACAAGTTCTTGTACTGCCTGAAATTGTTCTCTTGTTGTGTTTGGTTTAACTAGATCTTTTTTGGTGACTTCTCTTAATCTTTTTATATCCTGCTTAACTGCTATTTCAAAAGCTTCTATTGCTGGGATATTCTCATTTGGCATAAAATCGCTCTTACATTGGATGTTTAATCTTTTTAAGTTTAACTCGCTGGTGGGTTGTCCCTTATTCACAATCTTATTATGGAAAAAATGTTTAAGTTGAACATTTCTAAAAAATTGGTACATTTCTTTCTCCACTACAAACCAATTTACATGTGTTGACATACAAAAGGATAATCCTTTCTCCAAAATTTCAGTTTGACTAGGTGAAAGTTCTTTACCAGACAGGTTGACAATCAATTGTGATCCTTCTTTTTGTTTCCTTTGTATTGTTGTCCCTTCGGTTTGTCTCTCTTTTTTCTGTTGGCGGTGTTGCTTCCACCCTCCTCTTCTTCCTCTGGGTTTAGTCCTTGGTCTACATGGATGAAGATTAGACAAATTATTGGAAAAAACAGTTGTTGTTAATTTATTGTGCAATGAATGTCTATAATAACCTCTTCTTTGCCATTTATTATGGCCTTCTCTTTGCCAGTTGTATACCAATCCTACACGGTAATCTTCCGTGTCCCGAGCCCATTTTTGTCTTTTCGTTTCTTCAGTGTCCTTTCTTTGTTTATCTAGTTTAATTTTAATGGACTCTTTGAACTTTAAATAATCCTCTTCCTTAAGTAAGCTTGAAAGCTCATTTTCCGTTTCTTTTGTGGTGTCTTTTAATTTGGTTACCTCTAGTTGTATATGCTCCATGTTGCAGGTGGTGCAAGGGGAGGAAACCCCTTCCTAAGCACCGTACTGACAGGGGAGTGCTATAACCCATTAGTGGGATGCACTTAAAATTGGGAACCCAATGCATGTGAAACGGTCAAAGAGCGCAAAAATGTCAAAATCCACATAATGGGAAAAACTCAAATTTATAACTTACAATAATTCTTTCCCTTACAAGAAGTAAAAAATACAGAGGAACCAAGTAATATATATATAATAATACTATCACCTGATAAAATGAAGCACTGTCACTTTAAAAGAAAAATTTTTCTAGCACATTAAATTTTAAACTTATAATGATGATATCTTAACAATAACACTCACATAAGGATAATTAGATAACATTTTTTATAATATTTAGGCACTTATAGAAATAAAACACACTGAGAGGGAGAATACAACTTTTAACACGCATAGCTGAATGCCGAATAGGTACCGCGCATGCGCGAGAACTACAGCGCGGAGATCACAGAGTCTCCCGTAGTATCGCGCTAATAGAAACGTGAACATGATCGGCGCATGCGCGCTACAATGTAAACAACGCCGGAATGGCGGCGCCCAGCTAGGGAGAGGCCGCACATGTCGGCGATCATACACTGTGGAAAATTAAGCAACGAAATTAATCAAGCAGGCACCTGAGGCATAATTGGACCACTTTACATGTCATATGGATTAAACAGTGAGTAATCAATTCCATATACTGTAATATAATCAGAGAATGTGAGCACAGCTATAATGAGCACCTGATAAATGTGAGATATATGTAAAGAATGTAAATCATGATGTAAATCTGTTTTTAAATAATTAATTGTATAATGAGATTAGACATTAGGGGACCTATATAGTTCCCAGCATTTGCAGTATGTGATTGCTGGAAGAAGGTCATCATCGACCGAAACGTCGCCATTCTTATACCTGAAGGCCATTAAAGGCAGAATACAAAACTGAAACTGGAGTGCTGCAGCCTTTTTTGCAAATTTGTCTAGGATCAGGTGGCTGGATACCACCTCAAGGACTGATAAAGCACCTAACTTTAAGTTAAAAAGAAACGCTGCTCAACTAACTTTTTTTCTTTATATGCATCCTATTGAGATATAGCGATTCTTTAACATGGATCCAGGTAAAAGTCTTTACACAGAGGAGGATGAAAGTCGCATCCTGAAGGGAGCTGAAGGAAACACAGAATTTCTAAGTGTACCCTCAACAACATCATTGAAACGCAAGTATGAAAATGATTTAAAGAAAATGTTATCTTTAGAGATGCACCTAATAATGCTTGGACAGTATTATAAAAACAAAAAAATCCCTAGAGGTTTAAGATCCAACATTAATCCTACTCTATTTCTAGAAGATAAAGAATTCTGCACCAAGTTTATGACATTGTCAAACAAATACGCGATGGATATTATGTTGCTCAACATGGAGCATATACAACTAGAGGTAACCAAATTAAAAGACACCACAAAAGAAACGGAAAATGAGCTTTCAAGCTTACTTAAGGAAGAGGATTATTTAAAGTTCAAAGAGTCCATTAAAATTAAACTAGATAAACAAAGAAAGGACACTGAAGAAACGAAAAGACAAAAATGGGCTCGGGACACGGAAGATTACCGTGTAGGATTGGTATACAACTGGCAAAGAGAAGGCCATAATAAATGGCAAAGAAGAGGTTATTATAGACATTCATTGCACAATAAATTAACAACAACTGTTTTTTCCAATAATTTGTCTAATCTTCATCCATGTAGACCAAGGACTAAACCCAGAGGAAGAAGAGGAGGGTGGAAGCAACACCGCCAACAGAAAAAAGAGAGACAAACCGAAGGGACAACAATACAAAGGAAACAAAAAGAAGGATCACAATTGATTGTCAACCTGTCTGGTAAAGAACTTTCACCTAGTCAAACTGAAATTTTGGAGAAAGGATTATCCTTTTGTATGTCAACACATGTAAATTGGTTTGTAGTGGAGAAAGAAATGTACCAATTTTTTAGAAATGTTCAACTTAAACATTTTTTCCATAATAAGATTGTGAATAAGGGACAACCCACCAGCGAGTTAAACTTAAAAAGATTAAACATCCAATGTAAGAGCGATTTTATGCCAAATGAGAATATCCCAGCAATAGAAGCTTTTGAAATAGCAGTTAAGCAGGATATAAAAAGATTAAGAGAAGTCACCAAAAAAGATCTAGTTAAACCAAACACAACAAGAGAACAATTTCAGGCAGTACAAGAACTTGTCCATGATGATGGTTTGATAATAAAATCAGCAGACAAAGGAGGAGCAACCGTCATCATGGACAAGGATACCTACTTAAAAGAGGTCTATAGGCAATTGGATGATAATACAGTATATAAAAGACTGCAAAAAGATCCCAAATTTGAAATACAAAAGAATATACAAAAGATACTCAATATAGCACTGGTAGGAGGGACTATTGATCAAACCCTACATGACTTTCTATTTGAAAAAAACCCTGTGACGCCAGTATTATATCTGGTTCCTAAGATTCACAAAACATTAATAGATCCACCGGGAAGGCCCATTGTGGCAGGAATTAACTCAATATTCTATAACATTGGAATTTTTCTGGAGAAAGTCATGAGCCCGTTCGCTAATGAAGGTAAATCATACATAAAAGATACGGGACACTTTCTTGATAACCTAGCAGGGTTTAAGGAGCAAACCAAATCTATGGGGAAGAATGAGTACATACTAGTTTCTTTTGATGTAACATCTTTATATACATCAATCAAACATGAAATGGGAATTAAGATAATTGCAGATTTTTTAAAAACTACAAATTACACAGATCCTTGTAAACAACTAATCATAGACCTACTAGAAATAGTACTCAAGCAAAACTATTTCATGTTTGGGGATGACTTCTTTCTGCAATTGATGGGCACCGCTATGGGTGCCCGTATGGCATGTTCATATGCAGGTGCGGTTATGGTTTATCTGGAGGAGAGTTACGTCTACACATCCCACCACTTCTCCCAAGTGGAGAGGTGGTGGAGGTATGTGGACGATATTTTCATCATTTGGAAGGGAAGTGAAGAACAACTTATGTCCTTTTACAAGTATATGAACACCATAGATGACACAATAAAATTTATGGAGGTACATTCAACAACAGAGATGCAATTCTTAGATGTCAAAATTCTTTTGAGGGAAGGTCAAATAGACACAACACTCTTTATAAAAACCACTGACAAGAATAAATTACTCCACTACACCAGTGGGCATCCAAATAATTTAAAAAAAGCAATCCCATATGGGCAGATGATTAGGATTAATAGAATCGTAAGTAAAGAAGATGAGAAACACTTCGAAATAGAAAAACTAATGGAGAAGTTCAGACAAAGAGGATACCCAAATGTAATCCTAAATCAACAAAAGAAGAAATTTTTAGATGGTATAACCAAGGTAAACAAAGAGAAAAAACGAATTCCTCTAACATTGACCTATGGAGAAGAAACGAAAGACATAGTCAAAATAGTCCAAAAACATTGGTCCATGTTACAGAAATGTTTCCCACAAATTGACGAGTATAGACAACTTCCCTTAGTGTCATATAGGAAAGGGAAGAACATGAAAGATTTACTGGTAAAATCAGACATTGGAACAATGAAAAGAAGTAAACAAATAACACTGACAGGAGAAAGGAGAACAGGAAGTTATCCTTGTGTCAGTTGTATAAACTGTTCATTTATGATTAAAGGGAACAAGTTTAGCCATCCTAAGACGGGTATAGAATACAAAATAAACCATTTCCTAACCTGCAATTCAGACCACGTTATATACCTCTTGGAATGCCCCTGTCGAATGTGGTATATAGGGGAAACCACTCTTGACTTTAAAATAAGGATCAGTCACCATCGCTATACCATACGTAAAAAAATTATGAACCTACCCGTATCTAAACATTTCACGGAAGCAAACCATAAAGAGAAGGACCTAAAATTTAGGTTAATAGACATGGTGCCGATGCCCAGAAGAGGTGGAGACAGAGTTAGTCTATTGAAAATCAAGGAATTAGAATGGATACACAGGTTGCAAACTCTGAAACCGGAGGGACTCAATATAGATTTTAAGTTGCATACAGCACCCTAAGGAGTCGTCTACATCTGTATATCTGTGTATTTTAAATCACTTCGATGCATTGTCACGGATGTAAGCACTATGATATTTTGTAAGTATGTTATTCAATTTTTATCATACCAATTTTTTGACGTTTTTTATTTCTCACTTTTTGTATAGATGAACACATATGGAGTGGACAAATGATGCACCGGGTGCCTGGAATTCAAACTGTATCCACAGATGGAAAAATACAGAACAAAAAGCTATGTTCAGAAATATATGTGTATATTCCTCCTACTTAGGAAAACTTTTTTAGCACTAAATATGCATGTAATTACACAGTAACACACTAAATTATGTTTTACAATGGGAAAATAAATATTCAAAAAAAGAATTAAACGTATTGCTTTGGATTTATGGAAAAGTGGATTGACTGAAAATATTGCGCATGAATGACTGTCATAAAAATAGCATAGAGGGAGTCCTTGGTTAACCTTGGGCAGGTGGTGCAAGGGGAGGAAACCCCTTCCTAAGCACCGTACTGACAGGGGAGTGCTATAACCCATTAGTGGGATGCACTTAAAATTGGGAACCCAATGCATGTGAAACGGTCAAAGAGCGCAAAAATGTCAAAATCCACATAATGGGAAAAACTCAAATTTATAACTTACAATAATTCTTTCCCTTACAAGAAGTAAAAAATACAGAGGAACCAAGTAATATATATATAATAATACTATCACCTGATAAAATGAAGCACTGTCACTTTAAAAGAAAAATTTTTCTAGCACATTAAATTTTAAACTTATAATGATGATATCTTAACAATAACACTCACATAAGGATAATTAGATAACATTTTTTATAATATTTAGGCACTTATAGAAATAAAACACACTGAGAGGGAGAATACAACTTTTAACACGCATAGCTGAATGCCGAATAGGTACCGCGCATGCGCGAGAACTACAGCGCGGAGATCACAGAGTCTCCCGTAGTATCGCGCTAATAGAAACGTGAACATGATCGGCGCATGCGCGCTACAATGTAAACAACGCCGGAATGGCGGCGCCCAGCTAGGGAGAGGCCGCACATGTCGGCGATCATACACTGTGGAAAATTAAGCAACGAAATTAATCAAGCAGGCACCTGAGGCATAATTGGACCACTTTACATGTCATATGGATTAAACAGTGAGTAATCAATTCCATATACTGTAATATAATCAGAGAATGTGAGCACAGCTATAATGAGCACCTGATAAATGTGAGATATATGTAAAGAATGTAAATCATGATGTAAATCTGTTTTTAAATAATTAATTGTATAATGAGATTAGACATTAGGGGACCTATATAGTTCCCAGCATTTGCAGTATGTGATTGCTGGAAGAAGGTCATCATCGACCGAAACGTCGCCATTCTTATACCTGAAGGCCATTAAAGGCAGAATACAAAACTGAAACTGGAGTGCTGCAGCCTTTTTTGCAAATTTATATATATATATATATATACCAAAAAACAAAAGAATAGACAGCACTCGGTTTTGTTTTGTTGTTGAAAAACCTTTATTGGTCTATGTGCAGACAGGCCAGGTTTGAATCCTATTGGATCTTTATCCAGCAATGACAGGGTGTAAAGTTTCAGTCTATATAGTGTCTCACTTCATTATTTAGTGAATACATAATTAATACAAATTAATACATAAAATGCTTTTCCTGGTGCATATTCACAGTGCTCATAACAGTAAAGTGCTTATACTGATTCACATGTGTAATTATATTATCACATCCGAATCTAATACATTACAGTGCATGACAACTCACTTAATTTCATATATATATAACTCAATTGAGCTTAAATTACATGCAGGTGCTCTTTAAAATTGCTCTGACTCACCCCACATGCTTTGCAGTATATTTCCAATATATACATTATTGCGCTGCACTCCTGGCGTTGCAGAAGTCGGAGTGCGCATGCGCATAACTACTACATTCTCGCGGGACCGGCCATACACCCTCGCACATGTATCAGACTCCATACACCCACCGAGCATGCGCAGTAGGTTCCAGACATCTTCTGATGTCTCTACAGAACTCAGAGTCTGCGCACTAGCTCCAACCACCTTCTTTCAATCTCTGGAGCATTGTACAACCAACTACTGCTCTAAAAGTCTACATTTGTGATACCATAATATATTATTAGTGTAAGATTCTAGTTTTCTTGCTGAAGCAAGTTTTTTTTACTACAAACTAAATATTGTATGGGTAGATTATATCGTGGACCTTACATTTAACTAAGACCTATTGTGGCCACTTCACCCTGCCCATGGCAATACCCACTTAGCATGGGCATTACCATGGCTCTTGCATGCTAAAACAAAGATGTCACCAATGTTCAATCAGCAACAACCAAGGTAGCAACCAGAAGGAGAGTGCCACGGTCCTTAATTTCATGGTCCCTCTATACTACCATTATGGGCAATAACCAAAAGTTCACATATTTAACTACAAATTAACTATCCAAGGTGGTGGCCAATCCCAAGTAACTTTTATTATTCAAAAACTACAAAAAAAATCACAAAAAATCTTCTTTAGATATGCAAAATTGCTTAGCAAATCAGAGTGAGTCATCACAGTACATTTAAAATGATGATATAGTATTCATCTGTTGAACTTTGTTCTGTAAAAAGACAAAACAAAATTAACATATTAATATAACAATACAACATACATAAAACTCACCTTGTCTATTCATCCTGGGTAATGAGGAAACAACGCCTTAGAATATAGCACCCAATTTAAAATCCACATTCAATCCATGTGGTTTTAGTGTATTTAGCTTAAAAATCCATTTTAATTCTTTCTTTTTCAACTGTTTTTCTCTGTCTCCACCTCGTCTTAAAGGAGGCACACTGTCAATAATCCGACATTTAAGATCTCTTTCTTTGTGCCCCTTCTCCGTAAAATGCTTTGGAACCGGCAAATCCATTCTCTTTTTTCTTATGGTATATCTATGCTGATTAAGTCTTGTCCTAAAATCTAGCGTTGTCTCACCAATATACCAAAGTCCACACGGACATTCAAGTAAATAAATTCCGAAGAACAAGTAAAAAATTGCATAATCTCATATGTTTTTCCACAAGTCTGGTGTACAAACCTATTTCCTTTCAGCATACAGCTGCAGTTAATACACCCTAGACAAGGGTAACATTCCTTTCTAACCTCTCCGGTTAAATTACTTTGTCTCGATCTATTCAATACTCTTATATCTGAGTGAACTACTGTATCTCTCAAATTATGGCCTCGTCTATATGTAATCAGTGGCTTACGTGTAAATTCTTCAATGTGGGGCAAACAGTTTTTTAACATTACCCAATGCTTTTTAATTATGTTTGACACTTCCCCACTTTGTTCACCAAAAGACGTTACAATCGGTATTCTCTTTCCTACATCTTGTTTTTTTGGAGATACCAAATTGCCTTCATTCAACACTTCTTCTTTATTCATTTGCAAAGGTTTTTTGGGTAATCCCATTCTTTAAATCTATTCACCTGTTCCTCAAGCATAGCATCAAGTTCATTATAATTGCTCACTCTTTTCTTAACCCTCTTCATCTGACCCCTAGGTATAGATTTCTTTAATTTTTCAGGATGGTGACTTTCATATCTCAACAATTTATATCTATCCATAGGTTTCATGTACAATGTTGTAGTACTTTCACCACCCACTAACCTCACCATCATACCAAAAACTGTATTTTTTCCCGTGACCATACCAGCATGAATTTGATAGTTCCATTAGTCTGATTCAAGAATAAAAAAAATCATTCAATTCAATTTCTGTACCTTTCCAAAGGAGGAAGATGTCATCAATGTATCTCCACCATTTAATAACTTCATAGCGGTGGAATACAGAGATGACATCCTCCTCCAATGTTTACATAACAATATTTGCGTATGCAGGCGCCATATTGGCGCCCATCGCAGTTCCGCGCATTTGAATAAAAAATTCCCCTCCAAACATGAAATAATTTTGATTCAAAACAAGTTCCAATAAATCCATCACCAGTTGCTTGAAATTATGACTATAAGAAGTACACTCGAATTTCTTTTTTACTGCATACAACCTGAAATCATGGCTTATGGACGTATACAATGAAACAATGTCAAATGACGCAACAATGACCTCCTCCTGGATATTCACCTCTCTTAATAATTCTAAAAAATGCCCTGTATCCCTTATATATGAGGGAGTATCTTGTGCTAATGGGCTCAATAATTTATCAAGGAAAATCCCTATATGACTTGTCACTGATCACCCCAGACACTATAGGCCTCCCCGGTGGGTCTGTAAGGGACTTATGCACCTTTGGATAATGTATATTACTGGTGTTCTAGGGTGATTTACAGTGAGGTAGTCTATTGAATCCTGATTTATAATCCCCTTACTTTTTGGTGGTTCAAGAATTAACTGTATCTTTCTCTGAATATCAAATTTAGGGTCGTGATCAACTTTTCTGTATACCGCCTCATCGCCCAATTGACGTCTGATCTCTTTTATATATTTGACCTTGTCCATGACGACAACCGCACCCCCCATATCAGCAGGTTTTATAATGAGGCTGTCGTCACGGACAAGGCCTTTTACTGCCTGCATCTCAAGTGTAGTAACATTAGGTTTTTTATATGTTACTGGTGTACACTCTTTCAAGTTTTCAATATCCTGTTTGACTGCGGTAATAAATGACTCTATTACTGGTACATTTTCAATGGGCATAAAATCACTCCACTTACTCAGCCCTAAGTCATTCAATCTTATCTCGCTATCACTTGATGTCTGCTGTCTCTCTCTACTTGAAAACCAATGTTTATTTTTGATTGCTCTAAAAAATGTATGTAAATCAACCTGCAATTTAAACCAATCAACATGTTTGGTTAAACAAATGTCAACCCTTTGTTTAACACATCATTCTGTACACTAGTTAAATCCTTACTTGAAATATTGATCACGTTGTTAACATTTTCTATTTTCTCGGATTCGCCGGACGTTGAAGGGGGTTCTTTCCTCTCCTTGTTTGCCTTTTTTGTTGCCTGTGGTGCCTCCGGCCGCCTGTCTTTGTTGCTTGGTGGGTCTTGATCTAGAGGAGTCAAAGTCAATAGTTTTAGGAACACAAACAGACAATACCTTTCTCTTTTGGGACCTCCTTATCTTTTTATAACCTCTATTGTGCCAACTATTCACTCCTTCCTTTTGCAACAGACCATGGCAGTACGGTAGTCCTCGGCATCTCTATTCCACGTTTTCCTTTTTGTTGTCTCCAATTCTAAATGTAATTTTTCAGTTTTACTTTCCATAGCGTATAAACTTCTCGCAATCTTCTTCTTTAATCATGGATTTTAATTTAGCCGTCAGTTCTTTAATCTCTAATGTTAATTTAGTCACTTCTGCTTGTAAAAATGTTATATTCAGTAGAATCACATCCAATGCGTATTTGTTAGATAGCGTCATGAATTTTTGACAAAAAACAGATTCACCAATAAAAATATTTGGTCGTATATTAGACCTCAGGCCACGAGGGATTTTTCATGCCGTATGGTATTGTACCAACGTGGTTAGATGCAACTACCGACCTCTTTGAATCACTCTCCTAGTTATGCTTTAAATCTAAAGCTGAAGGTGTACATAAAAAAGTTGCAACTGCATCTCCTTTCCACTCTTTCATAATTCTTTCCACATCATCAGGTGAATAGATGAAAACATCAGTATCCATTTTTACACTTTTTTTTTAAAAAAAATGAAAAATTCCTTTGATAGCAAAAATGTGCAAAATCTCTATAGAAAATCAGATATAAAAGAAAAAAATAAGAGCAGACAATGAGGTATTACTCACTGGTGCAAGCCTACCTCTACAGCTTTCCATTTGTCAGGTACATATTTAGTGTATTAATTATGTATTCACTAAATAATGAAGTGAGACACTATATAAACTGAAACTTTACACCCTGTCATGCTTGATAAAGATCCAGTAGGATAGAAACGTTGCCTGTGTGCACATAGACCAATAAAGGTCTTTTTTCAACTAAAAAAACAGAGTGCTATCAATCCTTTTGTTTTTTTGACATGTACATGACAAGTGGAAAGCTGTAGAGGCAGGTCTGCACCTGTGAGTAATACCTCATTGTGCTGCTTTTTATTTTTTTCTCATATATATATATATATATTATAACAAAAAACCTTCACTTTAGGTACCGTAAATTCTTTATTTTTTGCTAGCCTCCTTAAAGGGAGCTTGCCAGTTTGTTTCAGCCCCCTATCCTACCACTATGTCACCCTGCACCTTGCTAGTTCCTGGTCCGGTGCATTGTGGGCTTAGGTGTACAGACGGCTTCAATATGCGCATTGTGCATGTGCTGGACCGTACAGATTGATAAGCCCCCACAATGCACCGGACCGGAACTGATGTCTGGGTGTACGTCAAATTGTATGGAGGAGGCAGGAATGCCAACACAGGAGATGGAATGGTGATGCCCAGCGGGGCTTGCTAAGAGCCAGCACAGAGGGAGAATGGAGCCTGCAGACTGTCCATTCCAGTCTACTGATGTAGACTGGATGTAAGTTATTAAATCAATTTTTTCCAAGCTTTATAATGCAGTGTTAGGTCAGAGAGGGATGGTAGGGATGAACTAGCAAGGTACAGGGACAGGTAGTGGTAGGATAGGGGCCTAAAATGAGCTGACAGGTTCCCTTTAAGATAAATAAAATCTTGTAGAAATGTCTGCAAGAAATCTGCCACATATGAATTTACCCTTTAGAAGTCACAGCGGCTATGCCTGCACAATCGCCACCAGTCCTCTGGCTGAAGTGACAGCCGAGACCTGGCACTCACTGCCAGGTGTGGTGCCTGCAATCACTTATGATCCCATGTAAGTGACTGGGAGACGTGTGCGCTCCTCTGCCAAGCAATTAGGGACCCCAGTGATGTGATCAACGTTTACCTGATTGCTGCCATGTTAGCACAGAGTAGACAACTTCCCAGCTGCCAAAAGCCTTGTAAACCATGCCAGATGCATGGTGTGAGAGGTAAATGTCAGACCTGCAAGTGCAGAGGTTTACATACACTAGATGAAGAGACACATATAAATGATTTTCACACATGAAATCATCAGAAATCAGAATAATCCTTTCCCATTTTAGGTCAATTAGGATTACTATAATTATTAATATTTGCCAAACGCCAGAATAATAAGAGAGAGATGTTTTAAGGCATTTTTATAACTTTCTACAAAGTCACAAGTTTACATACATTTCATTCAGTATTTGCTTCCACTGTCCTTACACAAGCTTCTCACAATAGTTGGTGGGAATTTTGGCCCATTCCTCTTGACAGAACTGGCACAACTGAGCCATATTTTTAGGTCACCTTACGCACACATGCCCTTTAAGGTTTGCCCATAAAATTTCAATAGGATTGAGATCAGGGCTTTGTGATGGCCACTCCAAAACATTGACTTTGCTATCCTTAAGCCACTTTGTAATCAGTTTGACAGTGTACTTTGGGTCATTGTCCATTTGGAAGGCCCAATTTGAGCCCAAGCTTTAACTTCCTAGCTTATGTCTTGAGATGTTGCTCTAGTATTGCCACATAAGTTCTTTCCTCATGTTACCATCTATTTTGTGATGTTCACCAGTCCCCCTGCTGCAAACCAACCCCACAACATTATGCTACCACCCACATATTTCACAGTTGGGATAGTGTTCTTAGGCTTCCAAGCTTCTCCCTTTTTCCTTCAAATGTAATGATGGTCATTATGGCCAAACAGTTCCATTTTTGTTTTGTCAGAACACAAGACATGTCTCCAAAAATGGAGGTATTTGTTCCTGTGTGCATTTGCAAACATTAATCTGTCTTTCTTTATGTTTCTTTTGTAGCAATTGCTTTTTCTTCGCAGAGTGGCCTTTAAGCCCATGTTGATACAGTACTCATTTCATTGTGGATAATGACACAATCTTACCAGCTTCTGCCATCATTTTCACAAGGTCTTTTGATTTTGTTCTTATATTATGTTAATATGCACATGTAAGTTCAAAGCACATTCATCTTTGGGACACAGAACCAGTCTCCTTCCTGGGCGGTATAATGGCTGAACATTTCCATCTTGTTTGTACTTGCGTATAATTGTTTGTGCAGATGAATGAGGCACCTTGAGGTATCTGGAAATTGCATCAAAAGACAAACCAGATTTGTGGAAGTCCACAAATCTCTTCCTGATGTCTTGGCTGATTTCTTTACACTTTCCTAAGATGCTACACAAAGAAGCAGTGTATTTCACTTGTGCATTAAAATGCATCCATAGGTGTGTCTCTAATTAACCCTAGAACGCATACCCATAGAAATCTACACATTCACGCACCTGGGGCCTTTTAGGCCTGTTTACAATTATCATGGAATAACTAAAAAAAAATACTTTTCAAAGTTTATTGCAAAGTAAGGATGCATTCCCACTAGCGCTGGGGTCCACCAGGATGGGATTCCGTAATGGATTTGACCTCCTGGTGACCCCAGCTAAGGCTGGCGGACGCATACCTGGGGCCTCGCAGGCCTGCCAGGTTACCTGTTTTCTATTTTCTGTAAAATTACTTTAGTTAGATTTTTGAAACTCTAGGTATTCCTCAGGTATATAGTTGTTAGTAATTTCCAGTTGTTCATATATTTTTATGTTATAGGCATTTCGGTAAAACAACTCTTTTTTGGGACTACCCCATATTCACATACCAGGGGCCTTTTAGGCCTGTACTTGGTTTACATGTGATCCTCAGTCTTTTCGTCTGTACTATTGCTGGGGAAGACTTTGTCTTTATTACTCAGACTTTATGACTCTGATGTTGCTGGGAAGAGTGTGGATTCTGCCTGACTACATGGTCATGTGATCTTGGGAGGGTGGCTCCGTCACAAAGTCATGCGTCTCTAACCTCATCGCAGGTCATGAACACACAGGAACAGGACAGACAACATCAAAAAAGATTACAATCAGGCTTGTGCACTGTAAATAGTATGTGATAAGACTCTTTGTTAGGGTCCAAGCACACCAAGCGATATAAAGCAGGTAAAGTGCAGCCCCCCTCCTCTTACCTCCAACAGATCACTTTCTTGTAGTGCAGTAGAAGCCTCTGGTTTTGGAGCCTAGAAAGTTTCTATTTCCAGACAAAAGAAAGCTGACTTCTTCCTCCAAAGTCTCTTCAGCAAGTAGGACAAAAAGACCTGCGATGAGGTCAGAGACACATTACTTTGTGAGGGAGCCTCCCTTCCAAGATCACATGACCATGTTGTCATGCAGAATCCAAACTCTTCCCAGCAATGGCAGAGTTATAAAAGTTCTTCCCCAGCAAAAAGACAGACAAAAAGACTGAGTATCACATGTAAACCTATTACAGGCCTAAAAGGCCTCAGGTCCTTGAATATGGGGTAGTCCCAAAAAAAGGTTGTTATACCGAAATGTCTGTAACATAAAAATATATGAATAACTGGAAATTACTAACAACTATATACCTGAGGATTACCTAGATTTTCAAAATTCAAACTAAAGTACTTTTACAGAAAATAGAAAACAAGCAACCTGGCAGGCCTGCGAGGCCCCAGGTATGCATTCTAGGGTTAACCAAGATGTTGCCAATAAACAAATCAGAAGCTTTCAAACACTTGACAACATCATGGGCTGTCCTATATTTTTTAAAGGCATGGTAGTGTTAATGTATGTAAACTTGTGGCGTTGCAGAAAGTAACCAAAGTTCCTTAAAACATTCTCTCTCTCATTATTCTTGAATTTGTCAAACGAAATAACTAGCTGTACAGCCCGGCGTTGCCCATGCGTAATGCCTATATATGGTCGTAATGCTCATATATGGTAATATCACCCATATATGGCAATTTTGCCCATATATGGTAATGTATGTATGTATGTATCATAGCCCTTCCCCCTCCTAGTAGCTCCACCCCTTCATAGACCCACTCCTATACATAGCTCCACCCATCCTGGCCCATTTTATAGCACCACCCCTATGTATAGCCCCACCCCTTTATACCTCCACCCATCTGCATTCTCCCAGGGGTGGGGCTATGTGGAGGAGGCAGGGATATGTGGAGATGAAGGATGCAAAGTGGATGGAGCTATGTAAAGTTGGCGTGGCTGCACAAAGTTTATGGGACTGCGTGGAGTGGGCATGGCTACATGAAGTGGATAGGGCTATGTGGAAAGGGCAGGGTTATGTGTAGTAGGTGGAGCTAAACATACACATACATACATACATACATACACACATTCACTCAGCTTTATATATTAGATTATGGTAATCCTAATTGTTCTAAAACGGGAAAGGTTTATTCTGATTTCATGTCACAGTGAGAAAAACATAAATGTGTCTTTTTACTTAGTCAAAGAAATGATGGGAGTGCTGGTGTCTCACGGTCCGCGCTGCTTCAGGGTTAAATAAACTCACCAAAGAGCCAAAACGATTTCCATCCTTTTATTCCTCCACTCTCCTACGCATTTCAGCGCCTATCCTGGCACCTTCATCAGGGATATTCCTAACAGAATATCCCTGATGAAGGTGCCAGGATAGGCGCTGAAACGCGTAGGAGAGTGGAGGAATAAAAGGATGGAAATCGTTTTGGCTCTTTGGTGAGTTTATTTAACCCTGAAGCAGCGCGGGACCGTGAGACACCAGCACTCCCATCATTTCTTTGATACATACCACTATCCAGTGGTTGGTGGAGGTCCTGCAGCAGCTGGAACATCGTTTCCAAAAACGCCTTCAAACCAGTTGTGGGGATCACAACTGGACCAGGTGAGCAGCTTCACAGCACCACCACTGTATATAAGTGTCACTAGTGATAGGGCACTATTGCGCCTCTTGTCCCCCGCCCTATTTTATCTTTTTACTTAGTGAATTTGAAATGAATTATATGAGCATTCTGAACCAGAAAAGGTGATGTCCCATAAAAGAATTAAGTTAAAAAGTGAAAATAAAGTAAAAATTAAAAAAAATAACACAAAAATAAAGAGTGAAAAATACCAATAGATGCATTACATGAATGGAAAGCTGTGTTAAAAGAAGATTACATGCATAGAAAGCTGAGTTAAAATTGTTTCATACCTGCATTGGCAGATGAAGTAGACACAGGGAAGATTACTATATGGCGCTCTTTCACTTTTGTGCTTTGCATTTTAACTTTCGTTTTCAATCATATATGATGTATAAAGGTACCGTCACATGCCGCCACATGGCTTCCATATCGCCGGCAATTTGACGTGAGCACGTACGTTTCGGGCACTTTTTTCACATTGTTGTAGAGCTGTCACACATAGCTATCTAGCGTACGATCTTCGGCAATGAATCCTGCATCCCAGAAATCACCTGCAGAAGACCGGAAGTGATCTTCCCTTCACACATCGCCGCATCACATGCCACAATCGTAGCAGTGATGTGGACATACTGTTTCGATAGGGGCTTGCTAAAGTGTGTTTCACCGCGCCCCTATCACTGCGGTTGGTGGATGGAACAGCGTTCCTATTGGTCAGCCTTGCATGAACGCACGGGTCATCAAATAAGGCGCCTTGGACATGGCCAGCCAATCAGAACGCAGTATGACCCACCAATCGCCGCAGATGCGGCACAAAAAAGCACCATCCAAGCATGCCTACAGGATTGATTTCAGGAATGCTGTGTACGTCGCTATCGCCCTCTCACACGCCATGATGCGCTGAAATCGCCTGGCGGATATGGTCTGATTTCACTGCAGTGCAGGGCAATCAGGCAACACTCCGCCAACGATTTTTCGCCGTAGAATCGCAAAATTCGGGAATTTTTTTATTTTCTTGGCTCAGCATTCTGAAATTCTATGAAGCATTTAGAGGCCCCCTG
Organism: Allobates femoralis; assembly: GCA_033576535.1. NCBI lineage: Eukaryota > Metazoa > Chordata > Amphibia > Anura > Aromobatidae > Allobates > Allobates femoralis. The sequence goes on from JARQOC010000001.1 coordinate 113,515,517, forward strand.
TCATTGCTCACCTCACACCTAGATAAGTTCCTTGAGGGGTCCAGTTTCCAAAGTGGGGTCATGTGTGAGGGGTTTCCACTGTTTTTATTCCAAAAGCTATATGGTCTCCGCTAATGTTTCCAACCAGTTTTGAATCTGAATAGCCCTCCTTCTCTTCCAAGTCCTGCTGGGCCCCCAAAAGTCATTTTCCGGTACACATATGGGGTAGTGGCGTACTTATCGAAAATTGCACAACACATTTTGGGGTCCATCTTTTCCTGTTACCCTTGTAAAAATACCAAATTTGAGGCTAAATAACATTATCGATGAAAAAATGTTTTCCTTCTTTTTTTCCACACTGTTATTGTTCCTGTAAAGCACATGAGGATTTATTTAACTTCTTGAATGTGGTTTTGTTCGGTTTGAGGGATGCAGTTTTTAGAATTGTGTCACTCATGGGTATTTTCTGTCACATAGGCGCCTCAAAGTCACTTCAAATATGAAATGGTCCCTAAAAAAATGGTTTGTAAATTTAAAAAAAAAAAAAAAATTATAAGAAATTGCTCATCAACTTTTAACCCTTAGAAAACTTTTTTAGCTAAACAAAATTATGTTTAATTGTGCAGTGATGTGACATGCATATTCATGCATGGGGAGTGGACAGCAGAGAACTAAGTGAATAATTCACTGTGAGTGACAGATGGAATGAATCTCTTTTTTTGAAGTTTACAGAAGATAGGAGGGAAATATAAATAAAATAAATACATCAATAGTGAGAGATTAGAGCAAGGAATTAGAAAATGATATCAGTTATGGTACCTTTACACGCCGCGACGGCAGGCTGGATACATCCCGCTACAGGCTACAAATGTAGCTTGTAGCGCCAATGTAGCCCGTCTTGCGGCGTCTGAAGACGTGACGCTACAGCCGGCAACAGATACATCTGTTTCCTAGCTCTGCTCGAAAACTGATGGCTACAACGCCGATGGTAGCTGTATCGGCGTGTAAAGAGGCAACGGAAGGGAACTCTGGACACCCTGCGATGTAGCTGCAATGTAGCTAAGGCGTGACCCTGGCTCCGTGTTACCGCGCCCATGTGCGATCATTGGTGGAAGCTGCTGCATGACGATTGGTAGTCGCTGCATAGGGAGGCATATTTAAAGGAGCTGACGAGTCACACTACACAATTGCTCGAGCGTGCTGTATTACTCAGCCTCCTGCGTTGCCTGCCCAATCAGGATGTTATTGCTTCGTCCTATCAGCGTACGGATGGCTCGTAATCCACAATTGTAGCATTCCTATGTGCTGGCCCTGCTGCACCAGGTACGCCCATAGTAGCTGGTTATACGCGTGTGTAAATGAGCTACAGCTGGCTACTTGAGACACCCGGCGATGTAGCTAGCTATAGATGTAGCGTGGCGTAGCGCATCTTGTCGCGGCGTGTAAAGGTGATGCGTTGACCGTTTGTAACCGTTTGAGCGTGCTCGTGCACGTGAAGTAGCGGGATGTATCCAGCCTGCTGTCGCGGCGTGTAAAGGTACCATTAGGGATGAACGAGTACCTTAATATTCGTGCTCGCTATACTCGCAACGAGTAGGTACCGGTACTCACTACTTATTGCGAGTATAGCCAGTACGAATACTTTCGCAGTGTATCTATAGATGCATAGCGAAAGTAGCCTAAAAGTGAATAAAAGTTGTTAAAAAATATTAAAATTACATACTCACCTGTCCGACGCCTGCACAGGGACCTGCAGATAAGACATCCGTTGGCTGGACAAGGACCTGTCACTACCAGCCAATCAGATGGCCGGTAGCGATCTAGCCAATCAGATGGCGCCACGTCACAACTACGTCATCGCTAGCGGCCACCTGATTGGTCAGTTTGCAAGGTCCTGACAGTAGATCTAGGTACGTGGTTGTGATGTGGCGCCATCTGATTGGCCACATCGCTACCGGCCATCTGATTGACTGGTAGTGACAGGTCCTTGTCCAGCCATCGGATGTCTTATCTGCCGATCCCTGTGCAGGTGTCGGACAGGTGAATATGTAATTTTACTATTTTTTAACAACTTTTAATCACTTTTAGGCTACTTTCGCAGTGTATCCATAGATACACTGCGAAAGTATTAGGACTGCTCGCTACTCCCGAGAACACATAAGTACTCAGAGAGTAGTGAGTAGCCCGAATACCGCTACTATTTGGCGAATACCGAATAGTAGCGAGTATACTTGCTCATCCCTAATAGCAGTTACATGTGGATTTTTGACCTGACAGTTTTCCTTTAATATTATGGCACTGGAAAGTACGGTCTGCACATGTTTCACCCCCATTTTATTGAAGACAGTCAGACTGCACAAGTACAATGCATTATCACTGCTTTTAACGCCCATAATCCCACCCACCTGTTGGCGCATGCTTCATTGAGGTGGGTGGAAGATTATGGTCATGAGTAGCCAGTAAATATTCATATCCTTACACAGTGTGCACATGTGTTTGCCCTACCTCCTGCAACCCTGCTCCTGCCTCCGGTGACCCCACACCACCACTGCTCACAGCCACAACCAGGTACATCTGGACTAAGGCAGCAGTTTTTTCCCTGATCAGGGTACATCAGGTTTTGGGTGCCAAAACCAGCAGTGTCTCCAACACACAGAACAGGTGTCAATCTTTCAATTATACTTTTTCTCTGCAAGTTCCTCTTCTGGTTTTGGCACACAAAACCTAAAGAACACTGATCAGGGAAAAAACTTCAGTGTGAAACCAGCCTAAGGGTATGGACACACATTCGTGTTTGAAAATGTTCCGATTCTCGGATCCAAGAGTCGGACGAGTGTCATCTGACCTTTGGTCAGTGTGGCTTGCGAGTGCTGTCCGAGAGCAATTCGTTTTTTTCCTCAGCAGCTAGTTACTGTATAATCATTTACAGGTGCATTTCCTACACCAGCCAGAGCGCGGGAGGCGCAGGCTTACCACAGGAAGGAGAATCTTCCATTACACCTCATCATAGGGACATGACCTTAAACAGCACAAAGGGGTACTCAACATAACCAAGAAGGCTAACCAGCTCACTGAGAGCACACAGAATGTGTGACCATAGCCGTACATGGACACCAATACAGAGTAACTAAAACACCACAAAAAACCCTGGATGCAGGTCACCAGCAACTTTTGAAAAAGGCTATTGGTTGATAGCCGAAACGTCAAAACTCCAGGTCGCATAACTATTGTGTATGGCACCAATAAAAACATCACGATTTTTCACTAGCAAAACAGCTTACTGAGAGTGCTTTTGTTCCATATGACTGACTACATTTCCTACAGTTGTCTGAGCTACAGAATAAGAATCTATCAATTAAAACTTGCATCAGACTCGGATGGTGCGAGCGCGGTCTGAGTGCAATCCGTGTTTTTTGTCGGACCAATAGACTTGCATTGGCGAGTCTTGTCCGTGACTCGCATAGAATCGCAACATGTTGCGATTGACTCGCAATCCGAGAATCGGATGCGGAAAAAGCGTATGAGACTCGGAAATGTGCTCTCGGACATTAGTTAACATTGATCCAAGAGCAATGCGTTTTTCCGCACAGTAAACTCGGACGAGTTTCACTGATGTGTGTCCGAGCCCTAAAAGTTGCACTCCCCCTCCACACTTCTCCAAAATTTAAAGAGGAAAAGTCTATTTTATACTCCAAAAAAGGTGGTTCTTTTTATGAGGGCTGATCTGACACATTAGAAAACCTATAAATTTGCTATGGACAAACATTGAAGTACTTCTTCAATATTTAAAAATGTAATTACCGGTATATCACTCAGTGTTAAGTACATTCTCAGACACTGAATCAAATTTTACAACAACTAGAAAGAACAAACTTACAGTTAATCTTGTATGGCTTTATATTGCCACTTTGAGCTAAATCGCTTCTAATGAGAAATTCAGTGAACTTTAGAACTAATATTAATTATACTTAGCTTCATGCACCACAAATCTCAGCTTCTTTTGTGCCAATTCATGCTTTGCACTAAACTTATTGTTTGCTTAAGACATGGTAGACGTAATTTTGGATACATACATTAAAAGGATGTGAACTGTCATGAACTGGGTGGAGAAATATCTCAGTTTACGTATGTACCAGTATTAACTTAACAATTATCTTTTTATGATACCATAATGCAATGAAGATTTTGATTGTATTGTATCTTGGTATGTAACTATGCAAATAAAAGAATATGAAAGCAAACTATTAATGCTAAGATGTATGCAAACATTAAATATATAAGACACTTACAGTTTGCAGATTAAAGCCAGCACCACCGCTCCCTCCGTGCGTCTCTGTAAGTTCCAGCAGCCCTCCAGGATCCCCTGGGACCTCTCATGCAGGTCCCTCACACTGTGAGCCTCTATTCCTGGTGCACACTTCCTCCACGCAGCGATATATCACTTCCAGTTTAGAAAAAGAGCAGGGCTGCACACAGGATAAAAGTGCTCATTCCATTTAATGCATCACAGGGGTGTTACAGGTGGGGGTGCAAAGGAAGGAGGACCGGGTAGCCCCGATGGTACAACGAACGTTTCGCGCTCAGCTTGTGCTTTGCGGGTACAATCCTCCCGCAGAAGCGCCAGCTGAGCGCGAAACGTTCGTTGTACCATCGGGGCTACCCGGTCCTCCTTCCTTTGCAGCCCCACCTGTAACACCCCTGTGATGCATTAAATGGAATGAGCACTTTTATCCTGTGTGCAGCCCTGCTCTTTTTCTAAACTGGAAGTGAAACATTAAATATATGAAATTAGAAATGCATTACTGCTTTATAGAATATACTTACAAAAGTAAGTATATTCTATAAAGTTACTGGCTCAGAGGATGTCCATTCAGTTGTTTAATTTTTAGAAAAAAATCAGATCACAGACATGGCACAAAACTAAAGTAATTTCAAATGGCAACTTTATGACTTTAAGAAACACTAATAGAAATCAAGATAAAAAATGTGCTAGCCAGTAACGGTTACTTTTGTAGACCAAGCAGGGGAAAAAATTATGGAATCACTCATTTCTGAGGAAAAAATTATGGAATCACCCTGTAAATTTTCATTCCCAAAATGAACACCTGCAATCAAATAAGATCTGCTCGTTAGTCTGCATCTAAAAAGAGAGTGATCACACCTTGGAGAGCTGTTCACCAAATGGACTGACATGAATCGTGGCTTCAACACGAGAGATGCAATTGAAACAATGGAGAGGATTAGAAAACTTATAAAGAGGGTAAATCAACACACAATGTTGCAAAAGATGTTGGTTGTTCACAGTCAGCTGTGTCTAAAATCTGGACCAATTACAAACAACATGGGAAGATTGTTAAAGGCAAACACACTGGTAGACCAAGGAAGACATCAAAGTGTCAAGATCGGAAACTTAAAGCAATATGTCTCTGAAACAGGAAATGCACAACAAAACAAATGAGGAATGAATGGGAGAAAATTGGAGTCAATGTCTGTGACCAAACTGTAAGAAACCACCTAAAGGAAATGGGATTTACATACAGAAAGCTAAACAAAAGCCATTATTAACACCTGAACAGAAAAAAACAAGGTTAAAATGGTCCATGACAAGGCTCCAACCTGCAAAGCTGATCTGGCAACAGCAATCAGAGAAAGTTGGAGCCAGATTGATGGTGAGTACTGTTTGTCTCTCATTAAGTCCATGCCTCTGAGACTGCAAACTGTTATAAAAGCAGAGGTGGTGCAACAAAATACTAGTAAAATATTTGAGTGTTGTTTTGTTTGTTTGTTTGTCATGATTTCATAGTTTTTTTCCTCAGAAATTCCATAATTCTTCCCACTGATTGGTCTACAAAAGTAACCATTACTGGCTAGCATATTTTTTTTCAAGATTTCTTTTACTGTTTCTTCAGCAGACAGTTGCCAATTGAAATTACTTTAGTTTTTTGCCGTGTCTGTGATCAGATTTTTTTCTACAAATTGAAAAACTGAATGGACATCCTCCCAGCCAGGTGATTCCATACTTTTTGCCAGGTGTTGTATTCGAAGGTGCTGGTTAGTTTATTGTTTTTTTTTTGTAGTATGCTATTAGAGTTTTTTCTGCCTCATAGTCTGACTGAGCCTTCTTCCCATGAGCCTAAGCTATTATTAACTATTGCTAGAACCTAACTGCCAATAACATTTGAAGGCTTTTTGCCAGTGGGAGGCATGATATTAGGCTATGTTCCCATTAGAGAAAGGTAAGCCTTGTCATGGCTGTCGGGACTCATGAATTAGCCAATTTATTTACTAAGTACATTCATTGTTTTAAGTATATTTTATATAGAAGTAATGCTGTTCAAATTTCCTATATTCAATGTTTGCATACATCTTAGTGCTTACAGAGTGCAACTTAGTCGGCATGTTGTCTCAGTGGTTAGCACTGCAGCCTTGCAGTGTTGCGGTCCTGGGTTCAATTCCCACCAAGGACATCTGCAAAGGAGTTTGCGTGGTTTCCTATGGGCAACTCGGGTTTCTCCCACACTTGAAAGACATACTGATAGAATGCTTAGCTTGTGAACCCCAATGGCGACGTGTTTGAAATGTATGTTAAGTGCTATGGAATTAATTGTGCTATATAAATGATAAATATTATTATTATATTACTCTATCCTCTCATTTGTATATTATGCAGTCATAGCAGTCTTCACTTTTTCACACTTGCTATATTCTATTCAGAGGAGGTAGTCATATTTTTTCTTTTTGGTATGATGTAACTAGATATATATCATGTTAATGTTTTCTACATTGATATTGCTAACATGTTCATAACTGAATCAGTGGGTAAAAACTATCACTACATTAGTTTTCTATATACGGTATAACTTTTTAAAAATCTCAAACTCTTGAAAAATAAACTATTAGTCTGTAGCAATCTATATGTGCTGTATCACAGAGCCATTCATTGTAAGCTCAAGGCCAGAGAAACGTGATTAATTAATTAATGGGGTAAACTCTTTCATTGTATGATGTTATTAGCATACATATCCAACCTAGTGTATATATTTGTGTAGTGGTAGTATTTAAGATTAGAAAATATTATGTTTTTTAAATGAATGTTCTACTATTTTAATTAATAATTTGGGAAAAAAAATGTTTCAGTTTTTACTGCTGTGAACCAGCAAATAGAACAAAAAGCAAATTGACAAGATGTGTTGCTCTTCATAATCTGTGATGAAATTGAAAATACTTTTAATGTACAGTAAGTGCTGCTGGAATTGAGCTTTAGCCTAAGTATTTATTAAACCAATTTGTGAATATGAGATTTCCACTGATTTGTTTGCAGGAATCAGAGTTAAGCCAATGCAAATGCAGAGATAATAAGCAACTCATCTAATAGTTAATTCTTATCACACAATACAGAAAAAGAAGAAAGAAATATATAGAGTTTGTACATTGTCCGGCTGGTGAAATGACTTTGAAGCTGATTTCCACTTATTTTCTGTTTTATGTTAAGTTGTGCATCAAAATTTGAAAAATGCAAATGGGAGATTTGAGATAGAGATTCAGACGAGCAAATAAATTGGTCTATGTATTGTACATTTGTGCCATTTACCTCAGGAGGAGAGCACTTTTACCCATTATATCCAATGTAGCAGGGCACAAAGCTCTGACACCCATTTTGCGGTGACTTACGTTGATTAATAACGATGAGTTTATTGTTTAAGATGTTGAAATGGGATAATCATTAAAGCCCGTAACATACAGTTGGTCTTCCATTGTATTTCATTCAATCATAGAAACCAGACTGGCCATAGGGCAAATTGGGAGTTTGCCCTTTGGGCCGAAAGGGAATTAGGCCGTTGTGGCCACTCTTTACCTTTTAAGAGGTCGCCTGCGGCCTCTTTAAGTCTTTCTGCAGCCGCCGGCTGGGCATAGCCAAGGAGCTGCGGAGAGTAGCCGCAGCCACAGAGGTATTTCCAGTGGGGAGCTTCCGCTCTGTTCCTGCAGCCGCTTCTTGGAGGAGGAATATGACAGCTCCTCCACTCCTCAGCAGCTCAAGCTGCTGGACTCCACCCTGACCCTTGTGTACATCTTGCTGACCGGGGGACCGGGCCATGCAGTTCCTGCACTCTCGGCTGGTACAGGGCACCTTCACATTCCTCTCCTTCCTGTCCGGCTTCATCTCCTGCATGTGCTGAGCTCCTTCATCCTGGGCAGTAAGAGGGAGTATTATGCCTCCATGCCCAGATGTTTCTGCACAGTGAACAGATGTCTGAACTCTATCTGCCGGCTGTGGTCTCCATCCATAGGGGATTTATGGCAGTTGCTAGAACTTTCACTGCGAGACCCCCGATCTGTGAAAAGTCAAGCAGCTGCCATCAATCCCATCATATCACAGACAGAGTGACCGACCGCAGAGCAGAGTCCTGCACTGGATAGATAACTGTGACCCTGGCAGCAGAACACCACTGATAAGACCATGTGTCTCCCTCCCTTTCCATGTATATGTGTGTGTGTATGTACTGTAATTGTGTGTATGTACTGTATATGTACATACATACGGGTGTGTGTATATATATACTGTATGGTAGTGCACATGGATGTGTGTATATATGGATATGTGTGTGTACACATGGATGTGTATATATATATATATGATGTATGTGTATGTACAAATGGATGTGTGTGCATATATACATACACTAGCTGTACTACCCGGCTACGCCCGGGTTAATAAATAACTGCTGTTAGCTATAACAAAATAGAATTTGAATATGTCATATTAATGACCTGTAAGAAAATAGAAGCTGAGCTGTGATTGGTTGCTATAGGCAGCCTAATAAATCTCCAGCCAACAGTAAACCCTCCCCCGGCCAGGCAGTATATGTTACCTCACACATACACATAATAGACAGCTCATGTGACTGACATCTGCCTTAATTCTCTATATGGCACATGTGTTGCACATTGGCTGTTTTTAATCAGATGTTTATGTTTGGAAATTAAAGATAGCACACGTATGAGGCGAGTTGTGTGAGGTGATTTGTGCACATCCGTGTCTGTCTGTGTGGTGTGTGTGTGTCCATGGGGTGTGTGTATGTATCTGTGGGGTGAGTGCATGTGTCCCTATAGGGTGTATATGTGTGTGCGCCCCTGTGGGGGGGGGTCTGTGTGGTGTGTGTGTCTCTGTGTTGTGTGTGCCTCTTTGTGGTGTGTGTGTGTCCCTGTGGGGTGAGTGCATGTGTCCCTATAGGGTGTATGTGTGTGTGTCCCTGTGGGGGGTCTTTGTGGTGTGTGTGTGGGTCTCTGTGTTGTGTGTGTCTCTTTGTGGTGTGTGTGTGTCCCTGTGGGGTGAGTGCATGTGTCGCTATAGGGTGTGTGTGTCCCTGTAGGGTGTGTGTGTGTGTGTGTGTCTCTGTGTTGTGTGTGTCTCTTTGTGGTGTGTGTGTTCTGGTGAGTGGTGAGTATCCAATGTTGGGGCTGCACCTTAGCGACTATACACTTGCTGTTACTCTTTTTGCGCAAGTGGTGTGTATACATGTCCCCGTGCGTGGTGAATATCCCTTGTTGGGGCCCCACCTTAGTGACTATATGCTGGTATATGCTGTTAGTCTTTGGCGCTGTCATTAAGCCCCTCTCATTCACAACTGTCAACTGGTAACTGTCACTTTTCCCCTATTATGTAGATAGGGGCAAAATTGTTTGGTGAATTGGAATGCGTGGGGTTAAAATTTCGCCTTACAACATAGCCTATGACACTCTTGGGGTCCAGACGTATGACTGTGCAAAATTTTGTGGCTGTAGCTGGCAGCTGTCGATTTTCCTCCAACACGTTTCCATTCACTTTTTCCCCATTATGTAGATAGGGGCAAAATTGGTTGGTGAACTGAAACGTGCAGGTTTAAAACTTCGCCTCACAACATAGCCTATGACGCTCTCCGGGTCCAGACGTGTGACTGTGCAAAATTTTGTGGCTATAGTTGCGACGATGTAGATGCCAATCCCGGATATACATACACACACATATACATACATACATACATACACACATTCAGGTTTACATATTAGATATACTGTCTGAGAAAAACAGGCAGCACTCCAAAATCATAGGTGAAACTGTGGATTCTTTAATGATCCATGTGAATCATTCAAAAGCGTCTTTTCTCGCGTTAGGAAATAACGGTAAATTTGATTCAGATGCCAGCATTGGAGTCGCAGTAAGGCCCGCCTCTCCATAGGATAACATTGGCAGCGTTAACGCGGTGCTAATATGGAGTTAGCACCACGTTTATGCTGCCAAAGTCTAAGTTTTTAGTGCAGCCCCTTTGTAACGTTAATCTGACCCTAGCCTTTCAGTCTCCGTAACATGTTGAGAAACCTGGTTCTCCAAGATTGCCTATTTGGATTCTGGACCGGCAGGCATCTTCATACAACATGCCATGGTGTATCACTATAAAACATCTGCAGAATCCACTGATAATTTTGTCTGTTGATAGAAGAGCTCTATTCAAACGCACTATATTCATTACTGAGCAGGGGGAGCTATGCATAGGAATTAGGGATGAGTGAGTACAGAACTAATCGGACTCGTTATACTCGCAATGAGTAGGTCCCGATACTTGGTACTAGTTGCAAGTATAGCGAGTCTAAAGTTAATGAATGGGCCAGGCGTGTATTTTTGCAGTGTATCTTTATATACACTGCGAAAGTGCACTAAAAGTGAATGAAAGTTGTTAAAAAATAAAAATAAAAGCATACTCACCCAGCCGATGCCTGCATCGGGATCGGAAAAGAAGACATCCAATGTACGAGAAAGACCTGTGAGTCTGTCAGCAAATCAGATGGCTGGTAATGATCTGGCCAATCAGATGGCTTAATGTCACAAACCACAAGATCCCTACCAGCCACCTGATTGGCCAGATTGCTAGGTCATTGATGCACGTTCAAGACCTGGCAACATTGCCAATCAGGTGGCTGGTAGCGATCAGGTGGTTTGTGACGTCTGGCCATCTGATTGCCCAGATTGCTACCAGCCATCTTATTGGCTATCATTGGGACAGGTCCTTCTCGTTCATCGGATGTCTTCTTTGCGGGTCCCCGATGCAGCCATTGTATGGATAACTATGATATTTTTTATTTTTTAACAACTTTTATTCACTTTAATTGCACTTTCGCAGTGTATATAGATACACTGTGAAAGTGAATGGACTACTCACTACTCCCGAGTAATCACAAGAAACTCGGGGAGTAGCGAGTAGCCTGAATATCGTTACTATTCAGTGAGTAGACAATTTACAATTTATTACCCCAATATATCCTCCGACAATAATCCAGAATGATGGTCCCAAGAAGCACACTTAGCTCTGCTACATCAAGAGATTGTAGCAAGGGAACAAGCGTACTCTTGCTGCAGCTTCTGCGATCATACTTTCTAACCTGATTGGCTGTTGGAGTAAGGCTAGGGCCACACTTAGCAGGTCACTTACGTTTGCTGGATGCAGTAACTGAAGAGGCAAGCCTGCAGTAATGGGCAGCGTTAACGTCGGGTGCTCAGAGCTAACGCTGCTCCGTAGTAACCCAATGTTTACCATGGATGCAGCCACACAAGAGGCCCCAGGAACTGTGCTTTAGCAGAGCGCACAGGAAAACATTGTCAGCAAAGTTTTCCTGTCCGCTCTACTAAAGCAAAATTCCTGGGGCTTCCAGTGTGGCTGCATCCATGGTAAACATTGGGTTACTATGCAGTAGTGTTAGCTCTGAGCACCCGACATTAACGCTGTCTGTTACTGCAGGCTTGCCTCTGCAATTACTGCATCCGGCAAATGTAAGTGACCTGCTAAGTGTGGCCCTAGACTAACTGCAGTAATCTTCAAGCAGCCCATACATTCTAGCATCTACCATGTGCTGAATACCCAGGATGTTAATGAGCGGCCCAGAAGTACAAACGCGCAGACCCCATTTAGTATCACGCTGACGATTAATCACTGTTTTGTTTATTTTTACTGCACTCAGCCGAACCAGTTCCCGATTCTGAACAGTAACACAGACTTCTCAAAGAAGTCCATGTTCAGGGTCCTTGCCTGAACACTCGGTGTTTGGTAAGCACCCCGAACTTTACAGTTCAGGTTTGCCCATCACTAAATTTAGTAAATAACAGTTCAACTCCAAGTCCAGAATAAATATTTCTATCTAATGACTTACTACTGATATCTCATCTCATTAGTTTTCTGTTGTTTCTTCTCCATCTGGTCAGACCTTCATGTCAACATCTTCCTGCCACAACTTGCCTTGTCACACTGACCACCACAGTCCTTAAATAACACGATCACATATATTGTGTATATACATTTGTCTCCTAAATAAAAATTCTCCCACTTCAACCCTAAATACGCGTTTGTACCCCATTATTAATATGCTATTGACCACTCAAAATAAAAATGAATAAGCCGCCCAATAAAAATAAATTAATCAATCAATCTCTCAGTGACCCTCCCCTCAATTTTTTTAAGGTTATGTGCACACGTTGCAGTTTTGTCGTGGAACATACACAGCATTTTGCAGTACAAGCAGGGGGAGTGAGACCCCTGAAATCTCATGTACACGCTGCCTATTTATTTTCAAGCAAATTTGCAGCAGATTCAGATTCTGAACATGTGCAGGTAGCCTTAATCCCTATCCTTTGTTCTACTGGAGTAAGGATATTCTATCAGGGCCGTATAATGAAGTGTAGGGTGGGGGATGCTATCAGGGTCTCATAAATAATTATTGGATGGTAAGATGTCAATAGGGCCCTATGATTAATTGTGAGGTGAGGGGAACGCTATCAGGGCCATATAATGAATTGTGGGGTGTAGCTGCTATCAGGGCTATATATGAGTTGTGGAGTGGAAGTGTGGAGCCCACTGGGATGGGGTACTCGGTGCCGGACCAGGATATCACAGGGTATCACGGCGGTCTTGGTCCGGACCGTGTCCCAAGGCCACAAGTAAAGGTTGGGGGTTATTTACAGGGAATAGAGTCGTGACGCCACCTGGAGTATTGTGGCCAGAGGGGCCACCGCTGCCTGGTTGCAGCTGGTTACGGTGACTTAGAGGCAGCAGAGGTGGTAAGCCCTCTCTGGGTAGGGCTATAGGTCCCCAGGGCAGGAGTGGTAGTAGTCTATGGTGGTTATGATGGGGGTTGTAGTCGACACAGGCACTTACTTTGCAGTAGCAGTACTGGTTGTATTGGTGCTGGATGAGGTGTTGTAGTAGGTGTAGTTCACTTACTTTCCTGCTGCTGCAGCCTTTCCAATCAGTCTGTCAGGAGAGCACTCTCCGGCTCTGCAGGTGAAATATTGGGCAAATGGAGCAATTAACAGGCAGACTCATAGTTTTATTTTCTTTTGGTCTTTTACTTAGGATGTAATTCAGTAAAGTATTGTCCACAGAGCCTGTTTGGGGTTTAGGGTCTCTCCCACTCAGCCGGATCGTCTTGGCTCCCTTTTTGTGCTGTGTGTGGCCCCTGCTGCCGCATAAGCTTTGCTTCTGGCCCTGTTCCTCCTCCCGGGTACCAGTCTGATAGGCAATTCAAGTCCTTTATATCTATCCTGAACTCTATGGCGTTGCTGTATCCTGGTACAGGTGAAGAATGTGGAATCTTCACTTCCCCGGTGTTTACTGTGCTGTATGTATCATGCACAGCCTTGTATCCGGTATCCGTTCTGTGCACTCCTCTGGGGTGAGTTTTAGGGTAACTCGATCTCCCAGGTGTGTTCCTCTCTGTTCCTGTCTCCTTTCCTCAGACCCTGGCTTGGCCTGGAACTGGTCAGTGGATATCGGACTGATCTTAGCACAGCTCTTTTACACCCAGGTCGTCTTCACAGTCCTCCCAGGAACTGCACTGCCTATTTCCTCTCCACAACAGAATATATAGGGGAGCAGCTTGGTCTCCCCCTTCTGGCCTGGAGGTGTTGGTGTTGTGTGGGGAGTTATCCATTTGTGTTATTACTGTGGCACATGAACCCTGGGGTGCCACAGAAGGGTGCTATCAGGGCCATATAATGAATTGTGCAGAGTAGGGATGCTATGAAGGTCATGTAATGAATTGTGGGGTTGGGGGAAGTAAGAGTGCCACATAATAAATAGTGGAGTGGAGATGATGCTATGAAGGCCATATAATGAATTGTGGGGTATGGACGCTAGCAGGGCCATATAATGCATTATGGGATGTGGACATTAGCTGGGCAATTTTATGACTTGTGGGATAGAGGATGCTATCAGAGCCATGTAATTATTTGTGGAGTGGGGAATGCTATCAGGGCCATATAATGAATAGTGAGATGTTGGGACACTGTCAGGGCCATATAATGAATGCTATCAGGGCGGTCACTGCATATAACATTACTATTTTCCCCAAGCAGCCGTCTAGCACACAACACCATGCACGTAACAGCACCCATTTCTATGTATCCCCCCTGCATGTAGCCCCATGCAAGTAACCCTAACTTTCCCTAACATAGCCTCCAGCCCCACCACAATAACATCCCCCCATCCTTTCTCAAGCGAGTAACATCATCCCCTTTTCTGCAAAGCTCCCCCAGCACGCAGCCCCACACATGCAAGATCACTGCTTTTTCCCATGTATGTAAAATCACCCCTTTTCTTGTCGAATCTCCCCAAATGTAGCCTCCACCAGCAGCCGCAGCAGTACGAACAATCTTGCACTGGGATCAGCTCAGCACTGAGGGAGGAAGTCCTGTCAAAGGAGCAATTCCATTCTAGCTTCTACCAAGAATGGATTTGTTTGGCTACGCTGCTTGCACTGTACAGCGGCGCTGCGGGATTGCTCCCTGCCTCGTGCTCTGCTCGTGATGAGGGAGATTTGGCCATGGGCCAACCAGAGCCTTAGGCTTTGAACAGCATGTCAAACTGCCCCCACCATTAACCACCCTGCATGGGCCACCTTCACCTCTAGGCCCCAGTGCAGCTGCACCATCTACACCGGCGGTATGTCCGTTACTGACCTGGACTATCCCTTTCCCTACTCCTGAGCCTTCCATGGCTACGTATCCATGAACATGTCTTGGACTGGAAATCAGGAAAGTTGTTTGTTGGGAACATCCCTTTCCTGAAAATTGCCTCATCTCTATACGTCCGGTTCAACCTCTGGTGGGGCCATCTAATCGGCTTGGTCTGCCACTTGCTTATCAGTCATATGCGTATAAAAAGGAGGCTGAGACTTTGTCCCCACATACATCGTATGACTGTCCCATTGACCTTCTTCCAGGATCTACTCCACCTTTTATTTAACTTGTGTCTCCGGGAGAGATTCAGGCCATGGCTGAATATATCAAAGAAAGTGATTCATTCAGAAATCTTCTTCTCCAGCCGGAGCTTGATTTTCCTTAGTTAAGAAAACAGACAGATCTCTTTGGCCTTGTATAGACCATAGAGGTCTTAACCAGATCACAATCAAGAACAAATATCTGTTCTTTCTCTGTCTAAAGTTGTTTAATCGCCTCAGAGGCGCTATGACCTCTACCAAGCTTGATTTGTAAGGAGCATACAACCTTATCCCCATACATTGTGGAGAGGAATAGAAAAGCACCTTTAACACCCAGGATGGTCATTATAAGTACAATTTCATTCCATTTGGACTCAGTAAAGCCCCATCTGTCTTCCAATAAGTTGTGAATGACATTTCATGAGACCTCCTCTACATTAACATCTAGATGTATCTGGATGACATCCTGTTCTACTTCCCATATCTGCCTAGCCATAGAAATATTAAATAGGTCTTGTAGAGACTCAGGGAGAATCACTTCTATGTTAAATTTGAAAGTGCACATTTGAGCAGACCTTTCTTCTCATCCTTGGGTATATCATCTCTGACACAGGACTGAAGATTGATCTCAAGAAGATGTATTCTATTCTCAAATTACTTCATCCAGCAGGAGTTCAGGCAGTCCAACATTTTTGGGGATTTGCAAACTAATAACGACAGTTCATCCCCACTTATCCTCTCTGATTGACCCCGATTTCTGCGATGATCTGTAAGGGCACCAATCCAAAGATCTGAACTTTGGAGGCTGAAGGCATTTCTCTCCCTGAAACCGTCATTTTCTAGTGCTCCTAAGCTGCATAGAATTGAAGTGAACAAGCAAATCTTTCTGGAGGTGGATTCCTCTACTGCAGCCGAGGCAGTACTCATGCAGGAGTTTTCTTCATGCAAATAGTAACCAGTATTCAATTAGACACCCTGAGTTGCTGGCAATAAAGTTGGCTTTGGAGGAGAGGTGTTACCTACTAGAGGGTGTAGTCAATCCTGTAGTTCTTTACACAGACTATAAAAATGTGGTGTATCTGCAGTCAGCACAGAGATTGAATTCCAGTCAGGTTCAATGGTCACTGTTCTTTGATTGCTTTGACTTAGTTCTACATGTCTGGCCAAAAGAGAAGAACATCAAGGAAGATGCGCTCTTGGGGTCCATTCTTCCCACTGACCAAGAGGAGGAACCTCAACATATTATCAACTCTTCTAAGATGATTACTGTGACTCCAGATACCCTGTCCTAGTTTTCCCAATGAAGACTTTCATCTCAGAATCTGAAAGGAAGAAGGTTTTGCACTCGGGTCACTCATCTAAGTTGGCTGCTCTTGCCTAACAGAGAAAGACTTTCCTTGTCATCTTGCGACATTATTGGTGGCCAGATATGCGGAAGGATATTATACTGTAGAATTAATATCTGACTTTCCATCTTTAGCATGAAACAACACTGCCAAACAACTTATGTCCCATCGACTTCTACCACTCACCGATCCAGGAGCTACTTGGTAGCACATTGTGATAGACTTTATTATGGACCTTCCTGTATCCTTTATTGCTCCATCATCTGGTTGCTAGTGGATTGACTCTCTAAAATGGCCCAGTTTACTTCTCTATTTAAAAAAAAAAAAAAAAAACTGATACTGAGCCAGATCACAATGTGAACAGGGCTGTAAACCGTGTTCACTCCACCAAGAATATATATCACAAAAAGAGTGCAAAAAACGTCCAGATAGACTTCTCTATTTAGTCTATCTGCTCCCCAGCTTGCTGAAAAGTTCGTCCAGCACATCTTCCATCTCCATGACATACTTCTCCATATTGTATCTGACAGGAGTGTCCAATTCATGTGCAGGTTCTCGAGAGCTACTTGCAAATCTTTTTCTCTGAATGTATTGTTTGCATTCCATCCTTAGCCCAATGGCCAAATGGAGCTGGTCAACCATATTCTGTTTTATTTTCTGTAGCACTTTACCACCATACACCCTAATGACTGGGTTAAACTATTGCCATGAGTAGAGTTTTTGTATAATAACCATGTTAGCAAGACTTAAGCAAATTCTCCATATTTCATTGTAGTTAGCAGCCAGATATACCTCTCCCAGTATAAACCTCTTTGGGCAACTCTGCCGCTCATGTATTCGTTAAAGACTTTTGCAAGCTTTAGGTGGATATCAAGGCCACCTTGGAGAAATTAGTTGAATGGATGAAGTGAAGTGTGGACAAGAGCCGATTATATCCACCATGTTTTCGTCCAGGAGATAAGTTGTGTCTCTCCTCAAAATACATACTTCTAAAGATTCCATCTTACAAGTTGGGTCCACACTTCATCTGTCTCTGATGTCGTCAGTCAGGTCAACAATATTTCCTATAAGTTGAAGCCTCCAGCCTAATTTCACATTCCCAACTCTTTCCCCGTGTCTCTTCTCAAACCTGTTCTCCTGAGCCGCTACTTCAAGAATCTTTGTGCTATACCCTCACCTGTTTGCTTGAAGAAAGTCTTTGAGGTCAAGAATATCCTGGCTATGCAAAAGGGTTAGATGAATGACCCTTTTTTGATAGATTGGAAGGAATTTGGTCCTGAGGAGATATCATGGGAGCATA
This sequence comes from Allobates femoralis, assembly GCA_033576535.1. Classification (NCBI taxonomy): domain Eukaryota; kingdom Metazoa; phylum Chordata; class Amphibia; order Anura; family Aromobatidae; genus Allobates; species Allobates femoralis. The sequence goes on from JARQOC010000001.1 coordinate 113,533,385, forward strand.
GAGAGAATATTGATGTCCCTCTTCTTCTGGAAATGAGGGGGCATAAGCGGGGAATATTGTAATGGAGCCAATGTCCCTCTACTCTATGTGACAGTGACCACAATGCACTCGTCACCCTAGCTGAACTGCTGCTTCTGTTCCAGTCCATGCCACGGCTCTCTGCTTCCAGAGCCTGCGCATGCCACACAGATCTCCTTGGAGCATTCTATAGGTGCAAGTGTGCACACTGCACACTTTTTAAGATGGCAGCATGCTTAAACTGAACTTGTCTTGTGTACCCAAACATTCTGTCAAGCATGTTCTTGCCATCCAGCCTGTTCCGGCCATCAAGCTAGTAGCTGGCATCTTGGTAGACCAGTCATCCAGTCTCTATCTGCTGTCCAGCTTGTACCTGTCTTTCAGCCTGTACCAGTAATGGAGCCTATACCTGCCTTCCTGTCTGCTACCCTATGTCCACACCTGCATTCCTAATCTTTGGGTTTAGCTGCTCTTTGTTCAGACTTTCCATTTGGAAATTCTGGCAAATACTATATGGTCTGGTGCCAGCAGTGGGCAGCTTCTTCACTCCAGGGATACACATGCAATTCTACTAGCTGGCATCCTAATATGTCAGGGGGTTGTGATGTATCTATCTATCTATCTATCTATCTATCTATCTATCTATCTATCTATCTATCTATCTATCTATCTATCTTTTTTATATTTGATTGCTTTATTATTTCTGACAACTAGCAAAAATGTGCATGGAGCATTCTAATGTTAAAAACACATTGTAAACCCCTGTTATAAAGATGTCATGGAAAAGAAAAAAGTGCACTTGCTTGCCTGGAATGCACAAAATCATACACATGACACTTTTCTCACTTTTTGGAATGAGTATCAGAGCGAGTATTTATATATTAGGCTAGGGTCACATTAACGTTTTCAGCGCTGTCTGGGGGGTCACACTGAAAATATAGGTTGCAGCAGTATAATTGCGGTGCTAACACCATGGTAGCGCCGCATTAACACTGCCCATACTAACCTATGGAGGCTCTGACGCTGTTATCAGCTGGAAATATTGCGGTATTTCCTAATGCTAGAAAAGACTTTTCAGAAACCGTCGTTTCTCGCATTAGGTAATACCGCGAGATTTGCATCAGATGCTGACATTGATGTCGCGTTAGGGTCAGGGCCTCCATAGGTTAGTATGGGCAGGGTCAACGCGGCGCTACCATGGCGTTAGCACTGCGTTTTTGCTGCCAAAATCTATGTTTTAAGCGCGACCCCCATGAGCAACACTAAAATGGGAGTCTGACCCTAGCCTTAGTGGAACAAGGCCTTATATTCATTATTGACTCAGCCAGTGCAGTAAGAAGTGAACAAGGTTAGCAGCTGCTATGGCAGCGCAACGCTGTTATAGACTGTGCTTGAGTGTAGTCTGCACACTAAATGCATAACTCCCAATTGACCCAGGTTGAACACAACTGTTCAGGTATGAGGGCTCAGTCCCACTCTCTCAGCAGGTCAGAGCTTTTTTTCCACTCACCCTTTCACCAACTCTGTAGCTCCTCCTTGGCAGCAAGGGTTGGTATCAATCTGTACACATACAAAATTTAAATAAACTATTTTTTTTCTCGATAATCAAACTCAGAAACTCCATGCAAGTAGGCAGCAGCTCTTGCAATGAGGTGCAGCCCAAACTAAGGAAAATAGCTGAATTTGATAATATTGAGCTGAATTGCAGGCAGTGAGCCCAAAAACAGATTATACAGATAAATCTGTATATAGCAGTATATCACTAAATCCCTGTATTCTAGAGGTAAAGAAATAACCAGATTGTTTTTGTTCTGTCTTCTTCCACGTCTGATGCTGTGTGGATTACAGCATACAGCTAAACCTTTCTTCGCATCCCAAGTAAACACACTGTTCAGTAGTCTATAATTTATAGGTGCGATGACTTGAAGATGCAAGTTGTGATGCACATTACAGTACACATGTCAATGCACATGGCGATACACTTGGCAGTAAAACTATAAAAGTACAAACGATATCAGTCAGTACTGGGCACATTCACAGACACCAGCAGCAGTGATAATACAACACAGGAATGAACATTGAATACATTAAAAATAAGCAGCTGTGGCAATAATCATTGCAAGAGGGACACTTATACACAGAGGTAACATCTAGCTGTATGCAGCTCAGGGGACACAAACTTAAGATGGAGAGTTTCAGAGCATAATACATCTGTACCAACACAATACTACTGTACAATAACTGCAACATGACCTGCATACTTGGATTGATTCTAACATAAGCATACAATGGGTACTACAAGTCTCACCAGATTAGCTAAACAAAGCTAATAGTTGTGAAGAGTGAGTTAGAACAAAAGACATGTGTCTTGTCTGCTTGAAGTCCAGGGATTGTCTGAAGATGTCTCCGTCTCCGACGAATATTTTCTTTACTGAGCATAAATGGGCAGAACACTCCCCACTGGGCATCAACAGATGCCACTATTAGGTTCTTTTGGCGAAAACAGCAACACAAGCTCTGCTACTGGCCTGAGGAACAGTTTGCTCTCCCCAAGCTTACATGCTTTGAGTTTGACTTTGTGTACTTTCCCATAATTGCTTGGGAAGATTTGGGTGACAAAGTCGAGTGGCCACTCATTTTGGTGTGACTGAATGTTTTTCATGAGTACGACATCGTGAGGTTTCCTGTCTGGCCAGTCTTTCTGCCACTTTGTCCTAGTTTGTAGGGTGGCGAGGTACCATTTTCTCCATCTGTCCCAGAAAATATTGGAGACACTTTGTATTTGCTTCCTTTGTCGTTTGTAGAGGTCTTTCTCACTGACTTCTGTTTGTGGGGCAAGAGCATATGATTGTTCCACATGAAGGTTGGTCGAGGCTTTGATAAACTTCCTCCACTCTGCCCACTGGTCTGCTTTTTCTGCTGGAAGTTGGGGTCATCCCAATCAGACGTCTCTTGGGTTAAGTCTCTTAGCATCATTTTAACTTGGATGGTTACCAGAGCAACAAACCCCAAGGGGTCATACAAGCTATTTACAAAAGAAAGAACTCTGCTGCTCGTGAAGAGTTTCTCATCTTTGCTGATCTGAAAAGTCAGGTATATAGCACTGAAAGGAAATTGGTGCACAATAGTGTTTATCTGTCTAGAAATAGAGAGCCGCAAATATAGTAAATTTGCTCACCTGATTGGATTGTGAGAAGTCACAACCCCCTTAATCATTTATGACAACTATAGATGTCAAACTTTCTTCGGTCTGTAGCAGTCCTCCCACTTGTTGCAATGCAGGATCAGGTATAGAAGAAAAGGGATTATTGACCACGTTCTCGTTCAAATAAATCCAGTAGATTAGAAGTCATAGGTCATAGGTGCATCTTATTGTGTGGTGTTTCTGAGGAAGGGGTATTAACTCAGAAACACGTAATAAAAACCACCATCTGAATTCTAATAACTTCTAAGCTACTGGATTTATTGGAACGGGTGCACGGTCAATAATCCCTTTTTTCCTATTCCTGATCCTGATCTGAAAGGTGAAGGCATACGTCTTTAAATCCCAAAGCAATCCAAAGCTCCACTGCATGGGAAGGGAGTTAGTGCTTAGGTCAAGTCCTTTTGATGAGAGGGAAAGACTTCTCGGCTGTTGGAAGCAATCTTATGTAACCTCAAGTATGACAGAGCGAGCATATCTTGAGCCTTTTTCAGAGACTGATTGCAGCCTCGTTTGTTGTCTACATTGTCTAAATCCTTTTCTATGAAGGATTTAACATCCGACCCGTACCATTCTCCATCCTCTTAGGCGGAATTTCGGAGACCGTAAATAGCAACTGCTGAGGAAGGGCTGTTTCCGAAGATGTGTACCCTTATCCGATACTCTGCGATGTCTTTATCGGGTTCTTGTCACGGTACCAGAAAAACCTCAATTAGTTTCTGTGTTCCTCTTTGAGAAAAAACAGTGGAACATCTGTTGTATGTCAGCCATAAATGCCACCATATCCCTGCGGAAAAAGAGTAGTACTTCTAGAAGTAAGTTATTGAGGTCTGGGCTCAATAGTAGGACATCATTCAATGAGACATATTAGCATCTGACACTTTAGTTGAATACCACTTTTATCTGACCTGGCTTCTTGGGATGATACACACCGAAGATGGGCAAGTACTAACACTCCTCGGAGTCTCGAATTGCAAGTGCAATTTCTGCGCGGTTACTCTGGAATATCTTCCCCATGAAGGTAAAGAAATTTTCTTTCGTCTCACATGACTTCTGAAGCTTGGGTGTTGAGAGAGATGAATCGACAATAGACCAGTTCCCTGTTGTTGGGCAGCCATTGTCTCTGAGCTATTAGATCAGGCGGGCTGCTCCGCACAATATACCTGCATCACAAATGACAGACGCCCCCCAGAGGGCTCAGCCACAAACTGCAAGTGATAAAAAGGTGCAATAAACACTAAAAGATGAACATATGAGGTGTTAGTGGATATTTGGCCAAATACCTACACTCGTAATCCACGCCAAGGGCCCTCACGCTTACTAGTCCTAAGCATATGTTTCCCAGCCATATGTTTCCTGCCTGATCTAATAGCATGGGCATGACCAATAGGCTGCTGTCTGACACTATGCATCATATATACGAATATGGCTGACTCCCAGTGGTAACCTTGAGTCTTTATATACCAATAATCATCTCCCTGTTGCAGTTTGTGGCTGAGCCCTCTGGGGGGAGTCTGTCATTTGTGATGCAGGTATATTGTGCGGAGCAGCTTGCCTGATCTAATAGCATGGACGTGACCAATAGGCTGCTGTCTGACACTATGCATCATATATACCAATGTGGCTGACGCCCAATGGTAAACTTGTGTCTATATATACCATCAATCACCTCCCAGTTAGCATGGTCACAGGTGCTACAACCGCCCCCATCGCTTAGGTTGCTGGAGATTGAGCACCGGTGTTTAGACACTTGTGTTACCTCTCAGTGGATCTGACAGCCTCCTGCTAGGTGTAATGGATATTTTACATGGCTAATTTTCATTGAGTATTTTTCAGAGTTTTATGTCCTATTTGGTGATTTTTTTTAGACATCGTCTCCGAGGTCAGAATGGTAGAGGAGCAACCCAGCTGTTTGACTTATCTTTCACTATTTCTCGATCCATGATATCCAAAAACATCCTGCATTTTATAGACATCCCTGCCTTGTTGCCTTCCTTTGTCCTGTGGAAAACTGTACACCCTATGTGGTCTTGTTCACATTCACAGGCTTGGTTTTCACTGGAAGCGACTGAGAAAGGGGAAGGCAGGGAGGATTGCTCAGCAATTCCTTCACCAACAAACTACTCTGACATGGTTGGAAGAGAGATGGACTTCCATTTTCTAGTGTGCTGGTGAGCATACTGTTGACTGAGGTTGGCTTGTGTGCTACTCCTAGACAGACATCTTCTATAATGACCCATCCAAGGTCAAGCATCTGTGTATATGGAGCATTGTGGAAGCCATTAATGTATTCTCTAGTCTTATGGACTTGTAGTATGTCTCTTCCAAGGATTAAAGCTATTGGAGCTTCTGGGTCCAACTCTGGTATCAGATGAGCTTTAGGCCTCAGGTGGGGGTGATGTGCTGCTACCTCCGGTGAAGGTATCTTGGACCTGTTGTCAGGAATCTGGTTGCACTCCAGTATGGTCGGTAACAATAAGCAGGTCTGGCCATCTCTGGACTCTACTTTGTAGTCGGTGACTTTGCTCCCCATCGTCTCAATGGTACCTGCTCATATCTTCAAGGAGTAGGGAGAACCGGGGCTTACAATGCTGAAGCTGTCAAAGAAGATGGATTTGGCTAGAGACCTGTTGCTCTGATCATACAGGATTGCAAATATATCTTGATCGCCTTGTACCTGTGGCCTGCTGGGTAGACTCTGACAAGTCAGATTTTTGAACAGGACCTTCCTTCTATAAATCCTCTACAGATCTTCATACAGGTGGCTCCTGCACATCACTGTGCACTCACCATTACTGCGATGTGCAATTACTTTAATTTGCATTAAAGGGATTTTTTGGTGAAAACACGGTTGGCGGCTGGAGCCCAGCTGTAAAGTGAGCGCTTCCCTCACTGAGGCTGGGGTCACACATAAGACCTTGGTCCGTTTTTGGCTTCATTTTTGTCATTTTTTTTTTCTAAGTCCAAAAACTGACAGAAAAACGGATTGGATGTAATAAACACCCTGTCCGTTTTTTTCTGGACCTCAAAACATTGCTCTGTCCGTTTTTGAGCCAAAAACATTGCTAGCAACGTTTTTGCCATCAGTTAAAAAACGCATGCGTTTTTTTAACATGGGGCCCTATGGGAAACGCATGCGTTAACACATGGCACATATAGGCACCTACGTTAACGCATGCGTTAGCGCATATGCGTTTTTAATGAAAAAATGACTAAGTCCAAAAACGTTCAGGGGTGCAGGAGGCTCAAAAAGCACCCAAAAAAAACGGATTGGTGATGAAAATCACTTCCAAAAACGGACTTCTATGTGTGACCCCAGCCTTACAGGTGTGTTCCAGTTTCATTCTGTGCCTGCTCATCCTTGTCAGCAGACATATTTGTCTGATGGCAAAGATGTAGCAGAGCTGAAGACAGAACACCCATGGATTACGTCGGAGCGAGGATTTTTTTAAGTAAAGATGGAGTCCCTAAATGTGTTTTTTGTTTTATTTTTAATAAAAAAAAATTTCTGTGGTTTTTTTTCTGTCTACTAGAAATTCATGGTGGCCATGTATAATTTGGCGCGACACCATAAATTTCTGGCTTAGTATCAGCTGATAATACAAAGCTGGCCTGGTACTAACCATATTATTACCTAGGGTGCCACCCACCACCAGGGTCGCTGGAAAAATCGGGTAAAGCGCTTGGAAATGGTGCTATGATGAATGCGCCATTTTCAGGGGTGGCTGCTGCTGAGGTTTTCAGTGTGGGGGCCAAGAATGCTGAGAATCCAAGCCCCCAACTGTCTGGTTTAATCTGGCTGGCGATCAACGTATGGCGGGAGCCCACACATTTTTTTGTAAATCCAGAGGCCCTGGTGATGGGTGGCACGCTGGGTAATAATGGGGTTAGTACCAGCTTTGTATTACCAGCTGGTACTAAGCCTGAAATTCATGGCATCATGCCAAATTAGACATGACCACCATGAATTTCTAGTATATAGTATAAAAAACACAATACCGAGAAATTTTTTTAAAATAAAAATAAAACAAAAAACACATTTAGGGACTCCATCTTAAATAAAAAAAATCCTCGCTCCGACGTAATCCACGGGCCTTCTGTCTTCAGCTCTGCTACATCTTTGCCATCAGACAAATATGTCTGCTGATAGAGATGAGCTGGCACAGAATAACACTAGAACACAACTGTAATTGAGAGAAGCGCTCACTTTATAGCTGGGTTCCAGCCGCCGACCGTGTTCTCCTGTGCGTTGCAAATAACACATAATTTCAAACGCATGCCTATTTTAGCAAGCATTAGTATGCATTTTTGCAATGCAAGTCTACGATACATTCTGTTTGTGCTGTTGTAACGCACAGCATAAACGCAATATTAACCAAGCCTAACAACAACGAGGAGGGGAGACGGAGCCACTCCACACACTCCACACAGGAAGCAGAGTTCTGCTGCTGCCGTGGCTCATCACCAGTTGAGTGCAGCGGCTGCCGGCTGAGGTTAGGAGCTAGAGAGAGAGCGTGGGGAGCAGCGCTCATGGGGTCCCCCAGGCATGTGGGGAGCAATGCTCAGAGGGCCCCCCCAAGGGATGCGGGAGGTGGCACTCAGGGGGCCCTGGGGGCTGCAGAACTTGCGGTCCCTCTATGCAGGGGGGTAGAAGCGGGGTGGAGACCTGGGCCCGCCAGTGGATCTCCCGATCTCCCGGTGGGCCAGTCCGACCCTGCCTGTGGATACAATGTTAGTTGTGGACTACTACTGGTGTCCTACTAGATTTGATATCAGGGGCAGTCGGACATGACAGAGTGAATTCAAAGCTAGGGTCATGTTTTATTTTAGCTTGTTGGGTGATGAAATCTACAAACACAATAAAAGGAGGCAATGGTTTATACCATGAACTATATGTGACCCACTTTTCTTGTAGGTTGTAAGGAAGATTGACACCCCTGGCAGTGTTTAAGAATGCCAATCTGGGCAAATCTCCTTCCGCCTGAGCAACCTGTAGCTCTACTAACAAATCACTTAATTCTCTGTGATTTTGGTAACCCTTAGACCCTATTTTAGGGAAATCGTCAATTCTTTATATAAAGCATTTTCTATGGCTTCTATTGACCCATGGCACTAATCGAGTCTTTCCCATACCTTCCGCAGACCTGTGTGTGGATGCTTTACATTAATGTCTCTTAAAGTATCGTTACACACAGAGATATATTGCTTGCTACTCACTGGTTGCAGTGAAATCATGGACACATCGTTCCATTTTGTACACGGCAACAAAATGGACCAATGTGTCCACGATTTCACTGTAACCAGTGAGTTTCAAGCAATATATATCTGTGTGTAACGGTACCTTTATTCCTTTTGCATGGTCAACCAACTCGCTTACGAGCCACTTTACCAGGAGATCTAACTGCTTGCTTGAGACGTGTCTGCTTCCAAAGTGTCTGATCTAAAGTGTCCAGATATGAAATAGACCTGAAATGATATGAAGCAACTGGGCTTCTTCTACCGCCCTGTATCATAATTCATCTGCACTCCTCTGACCATCACCTAATCATCATGTTGTTTCTATGTTTCTCTACAGGTATGTTTGACTGTACGGCCCACCACCAAGCTTTAATGCTGTTCTGATATATTTTGTCTGCTGAAAATATCTGGGGTATGTTTGACTGTATGGCCCAGCACCAAACTTTGATACTGTTCTGATATATTTTGTCTGCTGAAAATATCTGGGGCATGTTCGACTGCATGACCCAGCACCAAACTTTAATGCTGTTCTGATATATTAATGTCTGCTGAAAATATCTAATTCTAGCATCAATGTAACTGTCCTTTCCCCTGCCCCCCCAATGCCTGGTTATGATCCTTTGTTCAAATATGCCTGTAAGTGACCATTTGGTACAGCCTTGCCTGGTAATGGGTTAATGGACCCCAGTTTCCTCCCCCTTTCTCCCCACCTGAAATCAGTGTTTCTGAGCATATTAAGATGTTTTCCTAGTCTGCTTGAGACGTGTCTGCTGCCAAAGTGTCTTATCTAAAGTGTCCAGATATGAAATAGACCTGAAATGATATGAAGCAACTGGGCTCCATCATCCGCCCTGTATCATAATTCATCTGCACTCTTTTGACCATCACCTAATCATCATGTTGTCTCTGTGTTTCTCTACAGGTATGTTTGACTGTATGGCCCAGCACCAAACGTTAATGCTGTTCTGATATATTTTGGGTATGTGCACATCAGTCGTTTTGTGGGCTGCTTTTGGACGTTTTCCGTCGGCGGTTTCCGCTCAGTTTTATGTTAATTTATGTTAATCCTATCCTCCAGTTGGATTAACATGCTAGTCAATGGATTTTAGAAAACTCTGTCTTCACTAGAACGGTTTTCTTCTGGTCGTTTTCAGTCAAAACTGAGTTTTCTCAGTCAAAACGGAGTTTTTCCACCGGTTTTCCAAAAATAGAGCAAGTGACTTCTTTCCACCGTTTTTCCAGCGGTTTCAGCTGATCAAGTGCACAAAAAACTCAGTTTTCAAAACCGCCGAGAAAACCGCCGAGAAAAACGCTGTAAAACCGGGCGGAAAACGAGCAAAAAACGAGGGACACTGCTGAGCACAGAAAACTCAGTTTCTGCTAAAAAAACCCAGGTTTTTGGACGGACTGCAGAGATGTACAAACGTCAGATGTGCACATACCCTAAGTCTGCTAAAAATATCTAATTCTAGCATTAATGTAACAGTCCTTCCCCCTGCCCCTCAATGTCTGCTTATGATCCTTTATTCAAATATGCCTGTCCTGGTCATGGGTTAATGGACTCATCCCCCATTCTCCCCACCTGAAATCAGTGTTTCTGAGCATATTAAGATGTTTTCCTAGTCTGCTTGAGATGTGTCTACTGCCAAAGTGTCTGATCTAAAGTGTCCAGATATGAAATAGACCTGAAATTGACCGGAATTGACTCGGATAGACTGGAAGGTAATGACAGAAAGCCACTCAAACAATGTCTATACCTCTATTCTCTACTAATCATAACCATGTCTTTAACTTCACTGTTTGTGTTTCTATGTGCCATCACCACCAACTTGTATCACCCTATTCCCCTCCAACAGCACTCATCCACATCAGCCCCTCTCTCCTGCCCTACCCTATGTACAGCTCCCATGACATCTTCAGTTTACTGAGGATTCTCAGCCCATCATATTCTAACATTTGTCATAATAAATCAAGTCCTAAATCTAAAAACTATCTGATCTTCCTCTTTTTGCTGTTGCTCCTGTCAGGTGATATCTCCCCCAACCCTGGTCCGCCCTCCAACTTCAACCCCTCTCCCACCACACATAGAAACCCCACTAACCTTATTACCATCACTTGCACTCCTTCATCTCCCTCTTTTAACTGCGCTCTCTGTAATCCACAATCTGTATGCAACAAACTTCCCTTCATTCACAATTACTTCCTTAACAACTCTCTTAACCTGCTGGCCCTCACAGAAACCTGGATCCAAAATTCAGACACTGCTTCCCCTGCTGCTATTTCTCACGGCGGCCTACATTTCTCTCAATCCCCTAGACCTGGGAATAGACATGGTGGTGGAGTCGGCCTCCTCCTGTCACCACAATGTACTTTCCAGGTCATTCCCCCAACCCCATCACTCTCATTCCCTTCTTTTGAGGTCCACACCATTAGGCTATTCCATCCCCTCCCCCTCAAAGTAGCAGTGGTATACCACCCCCCAGGGTCACCCACCCAGTTCCTCGACCATTTCTCCGTGTGGCTGCCGCATTTCATGTCCTCAGAATTACCAACCCTTATTCTGGGAAACTTTAAGATTCCCATAAACGGCCCCATTTCCCCATCTGCATCCCAGCTCCTATCTCTAACTACCTCTCTTGGCCTCTCACAGCTCTCAACCTCTGAGACGCACAAAGATGGTAACACCCTTGACTTGGCCTTTACTCGGCTCTGCACTAACTCCTCCTTAGATAACTCACCTCTTCTCTCCAACCACAACATTCTCTCCTTCTCACTCACTAACTCCCAATCCTACCTATCACACATCCAGAAATCTACAGGCCATTAACCCTCATGCACTCACAGATTCCCTCATCTCATCACTGTCCCCAATCTCTTCAATCTCCTGTCCAGATCAGGCAGTAAACCCTACAATGACACTCTCAGAAGCTCCCTGGACCAAGTAGCACCCCTCACACTCAGAACCTCCAAACATAGAACAAAACAGCCTTGTCTCACATCACAAACTCGATTCCTCCAGCGATGCTCTAGGAGTGCTGAACGTCTATGGAGGAAAACTCGCTCACCAGGAGACTTTATACATTATAAATTCATGCTCAAAACTTACAACTCTGCCCTTCACCTAGCCAAACAGACATACTTCACCACCCTGGTCTCCTCACTATCCAACAATCAAAAAAAACTCTTTGACACCTTTCACTCTCTCCTCAGTCCTAATCTGCAGGCCCCCAACATTGACCTCTGTGCTGATGACCTGGCTTCTTATTTTATGGAAAAATAGGACAATATCTGCCAGGAAATCAGCTCCCAGCCTCCAAGCGCTGCCACTCCTATTCTTCCCCACATCCCCTCTGGTTCACTCTCCACATTTGACCCAGTCACAGAAGAAAAAGTCTCCAGGCTCCTCTCTTCCTCTCGTCCCACCACATGCACTACTGACCCCATTCCCTCACACCTACTCCAGTCTCTCTCTCCAGTCGTTACCACTCATCTAACCAAAATCTTCAATCTCTCCTTCTCTTCTGGCATCTTCCCCTTTTCCTTCAAACACTCGATCATTACTCCATTATAAAAGAAAACCTTTCTCGACCCATCCTGCACAAATAACTACAGACCAGTCTCCAACCTCCCCTTCATCTCTAAACTCCTGGAGCGCCACTCTCTTCTAGATCAATTACAGCCTGGTTTCCGCCCCCTTTACTCTACACAAACTGCCCTCATCAAAGTGACCAATGACCTTCTGACGGCAAAACGTAATGGTGACCACTCTCTGCTTATTCTACTTGACCTTTCTGCAGCTTTTGACACTGTTGACCACCATCTCCTACTCTCTATGCTGAATTCCATCAGCATAAAGGACACTATTCTCTCCTGGCTCTCCTATCTTTCTGACTGCTCTTTCAGTGTATCATTCGCTGTCTCCACTTCCTCCCCTCTTCCTCTCACTATTGGGGTCCCTCAGGGCTCAGTCCTCGATCCTCTTCTCTTCTCTCTCTACACAGCCCCGATTGGACACACCATCAGCAGATTTGGCTTCCAGTACCATCTTTATGCTGATGACACACAATTAAACACTTCAACCCCTGACCTTACCCATGCGATATTAAAGAACACCAATGACTGTCTAGCTGCAGTTTCCAACATCGTGTCCACTCTCTATTTGAAACTAACCTTTCCAAAATTGAACTCCTTTTGTTCCCACCCTCCACTAACCTCCCAAAATCTGACATTTCTCTCTCAGTTTGCGGCACCACGATAACGCCTAGGCAGCAGGCTCGATGTCTGGGTGTTATGTTTGACACCGATCTTTCCTTCTCCTCCCACACACAATCTCTCATCCGCTCCTGTCACTTACACCTAAAGAATATCTCTAGAGCCGCCTCTTTCTCACCATGGAAACAACAATATCCCTCACCGTGGCCCTAATCCATTCCCGCCTTGACTACTGCAATTCTCTATTAAGTTGCCTCCCCCTCACTAGACTTTCTCCTCTCCAGTCCATCCTTAAAGCAGCAGCCAGGATCACCCATCTGGCCATACTTTCATACTTACCCTCCTCGCTGTCACCATGGTCATCCTTATCTTCTTCCTGCTTGTTCCCGGCCGGCCGGCGCAGCCGCAATGACTTCATTGCTTCTGCGCGGTCACATGACGCCGGGTAGAAGCAGAAAGAAGAAGACGCTCGGTGACAGCGAGGTGAATAAGTATGAAAGCTATTCTTTTACAGGTATGCGGCAGCAACCGGGGGCCTGTATACCACTGGGGGGGCCTGTATACCACTGGGGGGCCTGTATACCACTGGGGGGCCTGTATAACACTGGGGGGCCTGTATACCACTAGGGGGGCCTGTAGACCACTGGGGGGGCCTGTATACCACTGGGGGGGCCTGTATACCACTGGGGGGGGCTGTATATACCACTAATAGGGACCTGTATATATCACTGGGAGGCCTGTATATACCTCTGAGGGGGGCTGTAACCTCTGATGGGGGGCCTATATATACCACTGATGGGGGGCCTGTATATACCACTGATGGGGGCTGTAACCTCTGATGGGGAAGAACTGCATACCAGTGATGGAGGTCCTATATACCAGGAATGGGGGATTATATACCAGTAATGGGGGGCACTTATCATGATGAGAGGGGCTGTATCCATGATGAGAGTTTGCTTCATTTTCCCCCCTAGGCCTATACTCGAGTCAATAAGTTTCCCTAGTTTTGGGGGTAAAATTAGGGGCCTCGGCTCATACTCGGCTCGGCTTATACTCGAGTATTTACGGTACTTACTGTATTATATTTTCTGTACTCTAACCACGGTATTGTAAAGCGCTGCAGAATATGTTGGCGCTATATAAATAAAGATTTATTATTATTATTACTATACAAGAAAGGACCAGTCCGCTGATGGCATTCTGGAATAATGCTCGCCATGACCTATAGTCATTTTGTGACCAGTTCTCGGCGAGCAAAAACTTTGCAAAGTCCTTCATGGCTTGGTGAGTACTGATACAAGCCAGTGTGTTGTTGTCATGTCGAGTGTATGCAGTGTCATCATACCTGTTGGATGCTTCCAGCTTCGGATAGTCTGGTAGTACCTTGCTGATGAGAAAGGTGTCTCTTTAAGGCAAGGTGAAAGTTGTACCTTCTGCTTGGTAGAAAAGTAGCTGCGGCAAATGTCTCTGTTTTGTACACCTTCTTGCTTGCAGTAGCGAAGTTCCAGGTTAGATCGCTGTAAATCTGCATAGGCTGGTTGATGTAGTGTGTCAGGGCTGTCATGTTTTCCGGAATGCTGATGGATGTACTCTGTGACACGCTATTCTGGATCTTGCTGGTCTATATCTGATCCGAGAACATTGCTGCAATTCTCATAATCGGGGGTTCTTCATAGCTTCCAAGTACTCTGCTTTAGTTATTGCAGCTGCTGTGTCTTTGTCTGTGGCAAGTCTTTCTAGAGACACTCATAGACAAATACTCTGCATCTTGCTCTGCATGCAGACGAGCCTTTTCCACTTCTTGCTCTGCTTGTCTCAGCGTTAGTTGCATCTCTTGTGCGGCGATGGAGGACCTCACTTTGGCTGCCTTGGCTTCGGCGTGAACGACAGCAGCAAGCTCTGCCTTTGAAGACATGTTAGAGCCTGTTTGTGACCTTGTCTTGAGTGAAGATGTTCCTCTTTCAGACATTGTGTGCTTATCTGCAGACTGCTGGATACTCCATTGGGGATCTGAGTCTATGTGTGAACAGACTTCATTGTGGCAGTAATGGTGTTGCTCTTGCTGAAGGGCTGTGCTCTGGTGACTTGTGGCTGGATAGCTGCTGCTGTGATAACTGTATGCGATGCAGTGTGGGTGATAGTGGTCCAATCAACTATCACATGTGATTAGCATCTGTTTTACTGTTCTGCCTTCTTCCACATCTGGTGCTGTGTGGATTCAATCATACAGTTAAACCTTTCTTCACATCCCAAGTAAACAGACTATAAGATTTAGTAGTCTATAGTTTATTGGTGTGATGACATGAAGATGCATTTGGCGATGCACATGACGGTACACGTGGCAACACACATTGTGATACACTTGGCAGTAAAAGTACAAAGTACAAATAGTATCAGTCAGTACTGGCCACATTCACAGAAACCAGCAGCAGTGATAATACAACACAGGAATTTACATTGAATACATTAAACATAAGAAGCTGTGGCAATATTCATTGCAAGACGCACAATTCTACACAGAGGTAAAAACTACCCGTATGCAGTGGTGGGGACACTAACTTAAGATGGAGGGTTTCAGAGCATAAGACTTCTGTACTAACACAATACTCCTGTACAATAACTGCAACATAACCTGCATACATGGATTCTAATATAAGCATTCAGTTTATACTACAACTCTGACCAGGTTAGCTAAACAAAGGTAATAGTTGTGAAGAATGAGCTGGAACAAAGGAGATGTGTCTTGTCTGCTTTGAGTCCAGGGCATGTCTGAAGATGTTTCCTTCTCTAAAGGAGGAGCAGGAGGGCGGTCTTAGGCTAGGGTCAGCACACAGGAAAATGCTGCAAGCAGCGTTTCCTGTGCACTTTGTAAAAGTGCATATTCGGGTCTGCTCAGTGGTGCCGTTAACACTTTGCGCTATGCCTACTTGGCACTAAGATTTTATGATACAAATGTGACCCTAGCCTTACAGAGTACACTGAATTTAAAGGGGAAGACACCTGCATCTGTAGGAATGCTGAAAATTGTGCTAAACATATCTAAACATCATAAAGGGATAATATATTACCTCTTATGTATCATAACAACTGTCAAACTATGAACACTCTATCTACTGAGCATAAATGGGCAGAACAGTTTAATTCCTATAGAACAGGGGTGGGGAACTAGAGGACACCAACAGTGCGAATTTTCAAGATTTTCCTAGTATTGCACAGTTTATAACTGAATCACTTGCACAGGTGATAATTCCAACCATTGTACAACACCAAGGAATTCCTGAAAGCATGACCTATTGGCGGTCCTCGAAACCTGGAGTTTTCCATCCCTGCTATAGAATTACTAAGAAAATTGGGGTTCTACTTATGGCACAGGAAGAATTTTGAATAGTTGGAGCTGCAATGCAGGCTTTGACTCTGCATACAGATTACACTATACATTGTATATAGTAGCGTATTTCTATATCCCTGTATTCTAGAACAGGACTAAAATAGAGATTTCTTTTCTTCTAATAATATTACTAAAAGAAAATAAACAAAATAATAACATTTTTAATCCACTGTTTAAAAAACTAAAGGTACCGCCCACGCCGCCTTATCGCTGGCGAGATGTCTGGCAATTTCTGAATTCGGCGAGGTGGAAACCACATCGCCTGTGCATAGTGGTGTGTGACTGGCCGATTCTACGGTGAGAAATCACTGGTGGAACGTCGCCTGATTGCTCTGCACTGTAGTGAAATCAGCACGATATGAGGTAAAAAGGTATGATATAATGAGCGCTAGGGACAGAAACAGGCACTGGGCTCTTATCGAATATTACCTTTCAAGTTTATTGTGAACAGTAGAAGTTACAGGTCTCCTCGCCACAACATGTTTCGACACTAAAGGTGTCTTTCTCAAGTGGAGCCATCCACTTGAGAAAGACACCTTTAGTGTCGAAACATGTTGTGGCGAGGAGACCTGTAACTTTTACTGTTCACAATAAACTTGAAAGGTAATATTCGATAAGAGCCCAGTGCCTGTTTCTGTCCCTAGCGCTCATTATATCATACCTTTTTACCTCATATCGTGCTCAATTCCTCCCTTTGGGGAGTGTGGTTTGAGAGCAGCTCTGGGACAGGATTTGGTCAACACAGAGGAGCTGCCCTTCCCTGGGCTCGTGATCTCTGGGAGAGACGTTGAAGTTCCATAAGGAAAGGCTTCTCTATACGTAGCAACGGATTTATGCCTGCGGTTAAATCTCACCTCAAATCATCAACCTAGTTGTGCAGGGGGCGCAACTAGAAAAGGTGAGTGACATATCAATATAACCTCTTGCTTCGGCTAATTTGCACAGTGTGGCGCAACAATTTTTTGGTTTTTCTGTAGTGAAATCAGGCAATATCAACCAGGCGATTTCAGCAGATTGTGGGTGTGACAGGGCGATAGCGATGTACACAGCGATCCCGTAGATGTGCTTGGATGTCATGTAATCCCGTAGATGTGCTTGGATGGTATTTTTTAGCACCGCATCTGCGGCGATTGGTGGGTGATACTGCATTACAATTGGCTGACCGTGTCCGAGGCACCTTATTTGATTACCCGTGCATTCACGCAAGACTGACCAATGGGAACGCAGTTGCGTCCACCAATCACAGTGAGAGGGGCACGGTGAAAAACACCCTATCACACCCCTATCGAAACAGTATGGCCACATCGCTACTATTCATCTTGTGGAGCAACACAGTTCAATTTGGGATCAAGGAGACCCTGTGAAGCATAATACTAGAAATGTTCCCAAATTTTAAGTCTCTGCCACTTGAGCGTCAGCAACAGATTGGTAAATAGCCATGCTTAAAAAAACTAACTTGAACCTTAGGTAGCATTCTCCATCAATGATAGCCTACATATATGTTTGTGTGTGTCATGTAACTAATGTGGTTTGCCTAATTCATGCAGAGCAAACTGTACATATTTGGTGGAGGTCCATACGAGACAGATACGTGGGGGATTTTGAGAGATCAACAGAAATATAAAAGTGGCTCCGCCCCTCACCCACCCCGACTTTACTAACACTGTGATCAGTTGATGTTTTTGCAAAAAACTGTCGAAGGGTATATGTAAGTGCCCACACATAATGATGTTTCATACTGCTTAGGCTAACAACATATGAAGTACATGTGTCTTAATTGTTTTTCTTTACAACAAACAGGACATTCTGCAGTACACCGGCTGTGGATCTGGAAGTGGCTGAAGGAGGCGGGGAAGGGCCCAGTACCAGGGACCACGGGGACGACCTGTTGTCATCTCAAAACACCCAAACACAGACACAGACCACACGGTCAGAAGGAACGATCACCACTGGTGCCCCGGGTCTCCTGTCTACCCGACCTCGGGTCACCCGGCCTAGACTCTTGACAGTGCAGAACGAGGACACTGACATGCTGATCCTGGAAGGCCTACATCAACTTGAGGACTCTTTACGGATTCAGAATAGTGACCTGCAGAGGCAAATTGATGAAATGATACACAGAGACTCCATCCAGGGCAGCAATAAATGACAGCAGCTGATGTCCTCCTGTGGCGCCCCGCAACGAGTGCGTCACAAGAGGGTATTGCAGCCATAAATGCAGCCGCAATATTCTCTGACACAGCAGTGATCTGGTTAACTTTGAGATCCAACCCTGCATGCATCACCTAGAACAGAGGGCCAACCCAGGGTCCTGGTGGGCGGAGTGCTAGGGAAGTGTGTAGGAAGAACAGACCCTTAGTCAAAGAGAAAGAGTCTAGAACTTGACCTGAGCAGTCTAGAACTTGGAGTAGGAGCGGGGGCTCCGCACCCAGTGCAGCCCCCGGGCCGTCACCGGTCGGGTGTTAGCACCTGAGGCCTCAACAACCGGGATCGGGCATCATTAACCACGGGTTCCAAAAGACTCCTGTGCCCACAACTCACAGCCGGTTCACTGGTACCGAAGCTGGCAGCAGTTCACCTCTGCTACGCGAACCAGAAGCGTGGAGGAGCAGCTTCACAGGAGCACCCCACCAACAGCCAACTTCCAGTCGTCTAACCAGCGGTGTACCCACTGAGGGATCCAAGGCTCCCCAAAACATCCATAGCGTACATCTTGGATAGGGCATTGAAGCAGCCTCCCCGTATCCGATCTGGTATTCTTGGGCGACAATGGCAAAACAATTAGCTAGAATGGAGGAACACTTGCGGATCTCTGAGGGACACCATCACTGCTGAGTCCACCCGGTCCACTACCCGTAAACTGTATACCATGTACTGCCTGCTGGTTACAGTAAAGACCCGTTGCAGAGACTTTATGTGTCCGTGCTTCCTTATGAACTGTCCGTCCGCACTACAAGGTAACCGCAGCTGCCGCACAACATCTTAAGCAGCTCCAGCCTCCGGGGATCACCGCTCAGCCTATGGGGAGCGTTCCATCTTGCTGCTGTCCATCCCCCGGAGGTTCCGCAGCGTCGGTAACGATTACCGAAACTACTCATAGGTGGCGTCACGAATAAATTAAACCCTTTAATCTGTTCCTACAAGACGTCTTCACTTTTGATCTGCACTCAACCGGGCCCCACTACCGGCAGGCGCGGCCCCCCCGTGACAAGGAGGAAGAAGCTACAGCCTGTCTAAACCGGAGTCCATGGGCTTACGGTGAGTCACTCCTATGTGCCGGCCCTGCCCACTATGGATCCTCAGTACATGTGCAGTCATGTCACCATGTCATGTCATGTCGCAACTGCCACCAATGTAACATGAGGTAGCGAAGCTCCACAAACATTGTGCCATCCATGATACCCGCAGAGTCAAAAACGACACAAAATGGCTAGTGGTGCACCCCCCAGGGCTTTTTAATTGACTGAGAGGTGTGGCTATCCATCAAAAAACCCAAAACAAAATAAAAAAAGGGAGCACAAAGATACCCTATCCATTAACGCATGACACATATGTGTACCATGCGTTAACGCATGCATTATTTTGGGGACCAATAGAGAGCATAAAATGCATCAAATCTAGGGATGAGCGAGTCTACTCGCTAGGACTCGTTACTCGGCGATTCTTAAGGGACTCGCTGGACTCGGTAATCGGCGAGTCTTTTAGCGAATACTCGCTCAGTAACGAGTCCAATGCAAGTCAATGGCAATCTTAGTTTTGTCAGAGTTTACTTTATCTCACTCGCTAGACTCGCTAGACTCGCTCTATCACATCACTATATAGCTTGAATCTCCCCAAACAGCAGCGAGTCTGAGCGAGTCTACGAGTCCGAATCCTAGCGAGTCTGCGATTCCGAGTCCTGTATTCTCTATTCGGGACTCGCGAATCCAGAATCTTTTATGTTACTAGTCAGCATTGCGTGTTAGGTCAGAAAACTTGTGAAGACAGCCAATCATAGTCAGTAATGCCATAGCAGCTTTGGTTGTGTCAGGACTATGATTGGCTGCTGTCCATCGTGATGCCTATGTCATCTATGACAGGCAAGGCAGTATATAAGGCTTGCCCCCGCCATTTTGGGCACATTCCTGAGAAGAGCTGACCTAGTGCAGGGAGACTTGGAGCAGATCTAGGGACAGTTAGGCAGTGTAGGAGTCACATATAACCCAAAAGTTCTTTTCAGAACTAACAGGACGGAGTGTAGGAGTCAAGATTCCTCACACATAACCCAAAAGTTCTTTTCAGAACTACCAGGACGGAGGATTGCTGTACAGGACTGTAAGGAAGGGGAGATAGGAGCAGCCTTACAGTGAATCCAGCACCATCCTCAGAGCTTAGTTCACCCAGCTTTCCTCAGAGCTGTAATCCTAAGCTTTTTCTTATTTTTGGCACTAGTCTACCAAATAATTTTGGTGCCATTTTTCCACAAAAAATTTCCTGTGCTAGTGCGTTGCTGTACGGTGTCCTGCCTGCAGCTCGCACGGTACTTGTAAACTTGCACGCAGCCAGCACCGCAGCCTAACAGTGCCTGGTTCTGCGTACTAAACAATTTTTTCCTGTGCCAGTGCGTTGCTGTACGGTGTCCTGCCTGCAGCTCGCACGGTACTTGTAAACTTGCACGCAGCCAGCACCGCAGCCTAACAGTGCCTGGTTCTGCGTACTAAACAATTTTTTCCTGTACCAGTGCGTTGCTGTACGGTGTCCTGCCTGCAGCTCGCACGGTACCATCCATCTGTCTTAAAATATCGCAGGGTGCTTTCACATCTGCGTTTTTCGTAATTCGCGGCAGATGCGGTGAAAAAACCGCATCTGCCGCGTTTACCGCATAACCGTTCCACTTGCGGCGCGGTTGCGGTTTTTTCTATGCAAAGTATAGGCATACTTGCGGCAGGTGCGGCTTACTGCGGTTTTTTTCGCGGCCGCACCTGCCGCAAGTGCAAAACCGCACTTGCCGCACCTGCCGCAAGTATGCCTATACTTTGCATAGAAAAAAACCGCAACCGCGCCGCAAGTGGAACGGTTATGCGGTAAACGCGGCAGATGCGGTTTTTTCACCGCATCTGTCGCGAATTACGAAAAACGCAGATGTGAAAGGGCCCTAAGCCTCTAGTGTGTACCTTTCACGAAATAGTACCTGCTACTTGTTTTACAAGCCCCCAGAAAGCCACCAGAAATTATAAAATGTTTGCTTTTACAGCATGGTGTGTGCCCGAGAATCGCTTCCCCCTCCCATCATCGGCTCCAAATAAGAGAAAAACCTGCGAGTTTGGACTCGCACACTTTCAGAGACACATCAGCGATTTGGAAATAGCATTATTCGTTATTACTCGGTTCCCTATTCATTAACATTGGACTCGCTAGACTCGCAACGAGTAGCGAGTCCTGGGCTCGGACTCGTGCGGGTCTAGCGATTCCGAGTAATTTAGGACTCGCTCATCCCTAATCAAATCGCAAGCCAAAATAACACATCCTGTAATGCATCCGTCAAATGGATGCAACATCCCAAATGTGACCCTAGCCTAATAAACCCATATTAAATGTAACACTGAGGCAATTTTCACACATAGTATAAATTCTGTGGTTTTTTTTTAGTTATTTTTCTCCCACTTTTTGTTGTATTGGTGCAGATGTGAATCCCCAATGCTTTTTAAATACTACAGAAAAGTTTTGGTTCTCTTTTTAAAAATGCCATTTGTTTCTACCTGTATTGTTTTATGTTCTACATAGAAGCCTATAGAGAAAAAAAGTGCAAAAAATGCACAGTTCAGCAGCATATTTAAATGGAGCAGTGGCCAAGATCACATGAAATCACATCCACTTTGCTTGGACATCTAGGCTGTATTCATAAAACATAGTTTTTTTGCTGCTTTTTGCACAGAAATTCTGCTGTTGTTAACTGTTCAAACAAATTGGGTGTGATTTATTGAAAACTTCACTCACTGTGCAGTTTTAAGGCATTTAGGCTGGCTTCAGACTGGCATTTGCCTCCGCAGCATCTTGCGGATGGCCATCCGCAGGTGAGCGCATCACCGTGCGTCCCCATGATAAACATAGGGATGGGCGGTGTTTGCGCTCAGCTTGTGTTTGTCTGCCGCAAGACGCAATGGAGGCAAACTCAAGTCTGAAGCCACCCTAAAGCATTTCTGTTCTGCCAATGTGATATACTCCTTGAGCAAACCACAAAACAATGAAAATATTTCACATTCGCTTCATTGCCTCCTCCATACATCTGCTACATGGTCTTCCGGTACTCATTTTTCGCAACCTGCAGTCCTCTCAAGATATCCTTCTCTACTGCCCTCTTATCTTTTCTTTCCACAATCTTTCACCTACCGTGGAAACCTTCAAATGGAGCCTGAAGACCTACCTCTTCTAACAAGCCTACAACCTGCAATGATCCTCAGTCCACCAAACTGCCGCATGACCAGCTCTACCCTCTCTTAGTGTATCCTCACCCATACCTTGTATACTGTAAGTCCCAGCGGGCAGGGTCCTTTCTCCTCCCCACTGTATGCTCACTCAACCCTTGTAGACTGTGACCTCTCGTGGTCAGAGTCCTCTCTCCTCACCTACTATATCGTCATCCATCCCTTGTATATGGTAAGTACTCACGGGCAGGGTCCTCTCTCCTTCTCTCCTCACCTGCTGTATCCTCACCCATCCCTTGTAGACTGTGAGTCCTGGTGGGCAAAGTCCTTTACCCTCACAAACTGTATCCTCATCCATGCCTTGTATATTGTGAGCCCTCATGGGCAGGGTCCTCTCTCCTCACCTGCTGTATACTCACCTATCCATTGTATACTGTGAGCCCTCATGGGCAGGGTCCTCTCTCCTCACCTGCTGTATACTCACCTAACCCTTGTATACTGTGAGCCCTCATGGGCAGGGTCCTCTCTTCTCACCTGCTGTATACTCACCTAACCCTTGTATACTGTGAGCCCTCATGGGCAGGGCCCTCTCTCCTCACCTGCTGTATACTCACCTATCCTTTGTATACTGTGAGCCCTCATGGGCAGGGTCTTCTCTCCTCACCTGCTGTATACTCACCTATCCCTTGTATACTGTGAGCCCTCATGGGCAGGGTCCTATCTCCTCACCTACTATATCCTCATCCATCCCTTGTATTTTGTGAGCCCTCATGGGCAGGGTCCTCTCTCCTCACCTGCTGTATACTCACCTATCCTTTGTATACTGTGAGCCCTCATGGGCAGGGTCATCTCTCCTCACCTGCCTGCTGTATACTCACCTATCCCTTGCATACTGTGAGCCCTCATGGGCAGGGTATTCTCTCCTCACCTGCTGTATACTCACCTATCCCTTGTATACTGAGAGCCCTCATGGGCAGGGTATTCTCTCCTCACCTGCTGTATCCTCATCCATCCCTCGTATACTGTGAGCATGCTTAATGGTCAAATGGTCCTTCTCAATGTAAACTCCAAATGTTGTGTATTTTTAGTGTAGCATGTTTTCTATGAAATCTGTAACTTTTTTACTTTGGTAAAAAATAATATATTTATCAGTCCAGTTTTGATGGACGCTCAGAGCAAAATGAAGAAAGTAATTATCTAAATAGAATTACTGATCCACGACACATGGCAACACTGCCCCTGCACATATTATAATGTCACATTGCCTGCAGGAACAATAAGACTCACATCTACTAAGCTCCAAGTAAATATGACTTCATAGACTGTGTGCTTTCTATCCAGTGCAACTGAATTGTTCATCTGTATGGCTTAGTGCCTATCATTTACTAAGTAAATACTGTAAGAACAGTAATTATGATGATTTTTCTCCAAATCTAAGGTGTTCAACAGATTTTGGCCTGTCAAGCATTGGACTGAATCCCCAGGCTTTTGATAGATGTCGACACCATAGGTTGAGGAGGATCAGATTAATTTGAGCCACTATGCCCAGACCCAATAATTACTTCGGTAGTAGTAAAATGGGAAAAAACACTTGTCTATGCTAAAGAAATCATTTTGAATGAATGTCTGGCTCAGCAAATGTGCTGGGCTTACAAAATCCACAATGCCACCCCATGGAGACACATAATTTCAAAGACCTTCTGGTCTAGGTAGAAGTAAGTCCCTTTTTTGTTCCAAGGAATTATCCTTCATATATTAAAGAGTGATTTATTCTGCTTTCTAATGTCATGTCATCCTCTCCTTCAACAGAATATCTGGCTCGTACAAGCTACTTTACATGATATTATCAGTCTGTAAGCTGTAATGTTGTTATGTTGCTGTAATAGCTTCCTCGTGTATGCTCGCCTTTATCAGTATGAGAGGTATCTCAGGAAAACATAATACTATAAAACGCCATTATTGTTATTACTATTAATAATAATTAAAATTTATTGTGAATAAAAGTAATACAAAAAACAATAAAAATTAATAGAAAAAAAATCCCTAATTGTGAAATGCGCGAAAAAATAATTTTTCATACAAATAAGTAGAACTTTTTTTTAGAATTATTTTTTGGGGTCTTTATTGTTGAAACAAACAATTTGCCTTTAGACAATGGAGAGCACATAACAGTATTTATTCTCTCTGGTTATTTCCAGGGAGCGAGAGAACATCATTCATAGTGGTCGTGCCATAATGATTCGTGCCAGGAATCCAGGGATTTGAATTTGACTAATAGCACCATTACAACTTTACCAAAAGCCAATTCCTGTGGCCTCTCCAGGTCCAGCTGCTGATGACTCAGGAAGGAAGTGGGAGAGATTAGGGTGCGGAGGGAAGAAAACAGAACAGCACACACATAAAGCAAACCAGCCAGGCATTACTTTTTTCTTATTTTGAACAAAACAGAACAATGGATTCACTACTGAGGTTTAAAATGATCCATCTTATTGGACTCATTTGTTCTATTCCTGTTGGCAAGACCACCAGGAAACATGTGAGCCATTATGTAAAGCGAACTGTAATTCAAGGCACATCTCAATTAATATTCCCTACTGACTACACCAAGAACAATACATAGCATCAACCAGTTTAATCTCCGGCAATAATTCCCTTTGTATGATTGAGAGGTTTTTCTCTCAAATTAAGGTTCTGCGATAGGATGCTTGAATTTGGCAGTTATTCTTGGAACATGAAAGGATTTATTTTTAGCCAACTTTTCAATGAAAAAAGACTTGTCATTAGTAATTTTTCTAATTATATTTTTTTTTTTTGCTTTTAAATGTCACAAGGCTAAATAAAATTGTTGAGGGGAAAAAAGGATGCAATATTCCTGTATATGAAACTTAGAAGCACAAGTGCAGAGTGATTAGTCAGCAAGACAATTAGTACCAGGGAGTGAATCAAATTTAAAAGGAATTTAATCACTACTAAAAATAAAATAAAGGTATGTTTGCTATAACAAGCCGTTAAGGTTTTGCAAGACCATGTCCGATGGTTTTCCTGATTAGTAAGCCAGGCGTGATGTCACGTGGGTGTCATGCTGCACTAATAATTAAGGATGGGCGAACCACCCATTTAACTCAGTGTTCTGGACCTGTGAAAGCAAACACATAGTTAATACATGTCACATACTTACCGGGTCCACGTTTTCTCTTCTTTATGAGATGCGGCTCTGCATCACTTCTGGGCCGCCCCTTATCTTCTGAGTGTATGTGATTGGCTGTTGGAGCCAGTCACATGACCAATGCTTTTTTTGTGGGGGTACATGCGGGAACAGCGTACCAGAAAATATGCAGAGGGGGCAGAGCTATATGGGGACTGCCATCCACTGCATGCCGCCCATTGCCTATTGCACAGGATCTCCTGGCCGTCTGACAGCCCCCCTGCTTCTTAATCATGGCCGCTGGCGCCTGACAGCAGCCCCCTTCTCCCACTCCTCAAGCCGCCGGCGCCTGACATGAAACAGCCACCCCCCGCTCCTTAATCACGGCCACCGGTGCCTGACAACACCCCCCCACTCCTCAAACAGCTGGAGCCTAACAGCACCCCCTCGCACCTCTAGCCGTTGGAGCCTGACAGCACCCCTCACTTGCTCCTCAAGCAGCTGGTGCCTGACGGCATCTCCCCCTCCACCCCCGCCTCAGTGCTGGTAAATATTATTTTACAAAAAAAGCACTGCACATAACTATTCCTCAGAAACCCAGAAGTAACGCAGCACCGCCGACGCACAGCTGAAAGGAATAACGGGGACCCGATAAATATAATGTGTCTTGTTATTAACTCTGTATTTGCTTTCACTAGTCATGATCCTGAACAGTTCACCCATCCCTACTAATAATGTCATTTTGATCCTAATAAGCAGATGAAGCATAGGGATGTTGACATGTAAAAGGAGGTTCTCATGACTGTGGTCCAGTGACTATGGGCTACTGATGTGCCCACTGGGCCAGGTTCCTGTAAATATTTTGGCCAACGCAATAACATAATAATCTTAAAGATAAGAAAATAATACTCATCAAACTGTGTGAAAATAAATCTTTTATTTAAAAAAGTGCATATTTGTGGGAGAGAGTAAAGGCCACTTTACACACACAGATATCTGTGATCAACTTCTGAACAGATCTCGGGTGGCAGTGAAATCATGGACACATTGTTCCATTTTGTGGCTGTGTACAAATGGAGCAATGTGTCCATGATTTCACTGCAACCAGAGATCTGTTCAGAAGTTGGTCACAGATATCTGTGTGTGTAAAGTGGCCTTAACATGAGAAAAAATCTATCATGTCTGCAAGTTACAAGTTCTGCTGTAGTGGATTTACTTTAATTTTATGCAGAAAGGACCAAGAATTCTTTCTTTTTAGCTGAGATTACTCATAGCTTTATTCAGAGCTGAAGCATTTTATCATGACGCCTTCCCACTATATTTATCCACTCCTAGTTTTACTCCATGGCGGTGATAGTTGTACTATGCTGACCATTTTGATGGAGCCAGCCTCTGAAGAACTAAATTTTCATTTCTGTAGCTGCATTTGTGGCACCCCACTGGTCAGTGCGCCACAGTAGGGGTACTGCACCCATAACCAAGTGTGTGGTATCTCAGTCACTGCAGAGGATAATGTTAAACTGAAGCTTTCATCCTGCATGCACAGGGGCAGGGGACTACAGGGTTAAATCCTTAGGAAAGAGATCCAGTCCCGGGGGGAGGAGTTCAGAGCAGAGTGTAAGGGTACCGTCCCACGCCGCAATGTCGCCTGGAAATATGAAAGGCGATATGTCGCAATTGGCGTGAAATTGCCTCACGATTGCGGTGTGTGATTGGGCAATTTCGCGGCGATAAATCGCCCCTCGGCCGTCGCCTGATTCCTGAACAGTGCTCAGTAATCAGCCGCAATCGTTAAGGCGATATTTCCGTGTTGTGGCGTGTGATAGGGCGATAGTGATGGAGAGGGCGTTGCCTATGATTTCCCGTAGGCGTGCCTCAGCGTGCTGTGGTCCGCGCCCCGTCTGAGATGATTGGTGTGGGCTACTGTGTTCCCATTAGCTGTCACTTGACACCGCACCATATTTGAAGAGCTGTCCGTTCAGCACCACACAATGGCAATGGCATTATGTAGTAGCCAGCCTTCCAGGGCAGGCTGACCAATCGTAACGCTGTTGCGTTGTCCAATGAGCGTGTATGGGGGCGGGGAAGACAACTGTGGCATGCCTATCTCCTCGCCGCGCTGAACATGTATGCCCACATTGCCTTTCAGCTTGCGGCGTGTGAAGCGACGATGGAATTAGGCAAGATTGGTTCTGCATTAGGTGAGGCGATTTCCGGAGCAACACATCGCCTTAGGTTCAGGACGAAATTGCAGCGCATGAAGACGCCATCGGCGATCTGAGGCGACCACGAAAAACGTGAGCGCGCACGTTAGATCGCCACACATCGCCAGCCGAAATTGCAGCAAGGGACGGTACCTTAAGACCGGGAAGTCAGACAGTTGGATCTAGTCCATACTGAGGGAAGAAGCAAGGAGGGAGCCCTTAAGGGGTCTCCCAGGGAGGACGCCTGAGAGGAAAAGGCTAACCAGGAAAGGGCAAACCCAGTGCCAGACAATCGGACAGATCTGGGGGAATCTTAGTCCACCAACGGAGTGCCGGCTCCAAGTCACGGTACAGGCAAGTTCACCCCTGAGCCATCAACACCGGCCAGGCGAGGTCCGAACTATCAGTCTTGACCCCCGTCCAGAACATGCAGCCCCACCAGGGCCACCAAATGGGGTTGAGCCCCTTAGAGAAATGAAAGGTACCTCATAGCACCTAACGGGCCTGGTAGACAAGCGGGTTGTGCAGGGAAGAGCAAGGATAGTGAGGATGCGCAAGTTAAAAGAACGGGACAGAGAAAGCCAAGAGAAGGTATACTATGGGAGCCTCAGTGAGACTTTATCCTCCTCAATGACTACCTGGCCAGCTACCCACTAACATACTGTGTAAGCTGTAACCTGAAGTGCCATCTGAACCAGTTACAGGTAAAGTACCCGTACAGAGTCTAACGGACTCAGTGTCTCATTACAACGTAAACCGCTGCGCAGCTGTGCTGACCGCATCCAGCACTACGACAGCAAGTGCTATTGCATTCTGCCCCCGGGGACCTGGTTCCACCTGCAGGGAGCCATAACATCCAAGCTGCAATACCATCAACCCCGGCGGTCTGACAGCAGCACTGGTCAATTCACCAGAAACTGCAGGTGGCGTCATAAGACTTTTTACCCCTTTAAATTTTCCCCAATTTTCAGTTGACCATTAGTGCTACGGGTTCTGGCAGGCTACCAGTGACATCCCTCCAACTCCATGCCCGGGTTCCGAATTCCCATAGACCCCCAGGTGTATCACATTGTACTCTGCTGAAGAAACAAAGGAGCACAATTGTTGTGTCTTCTCCACCTGCTTGTCTTACCTTCCTCATCCTGTTTTTATTGTATTAGTAGGATTTGTGTCTCGCTGGCCTATTCACTAACCAAAGTAAGTTTGGGGTCAGAAGGGGCTTAAGCATGTGACAGTTCACGGGGGGAAAATAACTATCTAGGGATGTTATGGAGCTCAGGGTTAATAACAGGTGAGCATTAGTAAGGGACCCCTTTTCCCCTCTTGCTATTGCCAGGGCCTTTCTTCACATCTTCCCTGGTTTTCCCCTCTGTGTTGCACCACACACCAAAAGTTCCCCCACCTGGATGTGACATTTTTTATTCAATCATGCTTTCTCCATGATTGAATGCCACCTGGCACCACCTTCCACATCTTTTCTCTAGCATCACTGCTGCTGTTAGTTCCTCTGCCTTGGCTGATTTTCTGTCTGATTCAAAATGCAGTTCAGAACACATTTTCTATTATATGGCTATGATACTTTTTGAAATCTTTTTCATAGGATAAGATTTTGAGAGATATTAATAGATGTAAGGGTACCTTCTCACGCCACAACCGCGGGAGACAATTTTGACGGTGATATGTCGCCCTGAAATTATGGCCGTCAAATTGCCTCCCAATTGCGGCGTGTAATTGGGGAATTTGCGGCGATATGTCGCCTCGCTCCGGTCGCCTGATTTTGGAGCACTGGTCCAAAATCAGGTGACCGGAGCGAGGCGACATATCGCCGCCAAATTCCCCAATTAACACGCCGCAATTGGGAGGCAATTTGACGGCGATAATTCCAGGGCGACATACCGCCGTAAAAATTGTCTCCCGCGGTTGTGGCGTGAGAAGGTACCCCAGTGGCGTAGCAACGGTTTGTGGCGCCCGGGGCGGTCGAAAAATTTGCCGCCCCTTTGGAAGTTGATAATCTGGAAGTATACATAGTATACACTGTCTGCCCCTATATACAAGAATATAACTACTATACTAAAACACAAAGAGAAGGGGCGCAATTGGGGGTAAGTATTGGGCCAAATGGCCACTCACCTATTGGGGTTGTCACTGTGCACCGCCACCTCTGCACAACCCCAGTGTATGGCAACAAGCAGGACTCAAGGAGGGCCCGGGGCCGGAGCAATTTTCGCCGCCGTGCTGTGAAGTTCATAGTGTAATAAAAATGCAAAAAACTTTATTCTTAATATGATGTCACAATACCGGGATCTGAGGATCTTCTATTTCGAGGTCAGGGGCTCTCTGATGCGATGTCGCTGTCTGTCTCGCTATCGTCCTCTTTTGACACTGGAGTGCGGTGGACAAGAGAGCATTAACTGGTTAATAACGAGAAGTATGGAGTGTACTAACTGAGCCATAAACCCTCCCCATACCAGTAGGATTACTATATGGATTTTAGTATTAGGGTACGGACACACTGGCGTGAAACTCTGATGAGTGCAATGTGTGATTTTCTCGCATTGCAATCAATCTCTGAGAGCAGATTGGTGAGTGTCGGACGCTTTTTTCTCATCCAGATTCAGGATGACAAAAAAGTTGCAACATGCTGCGACAGTATGTGATTCCCGCACGAGACTCACCAATGCAAGTCTATTGGTCTGACAAAATCACTGACCGCCACACGGATCATCCAAGAGGCATCTGTTTTTTTCACTGATACATTCTCATTCGTAGCTGAGACACTGTAAAATGTTCCTGTAAATGATTCTACAGTAATAGCTGCTGAGGAAAGAACAGATTGCACTCGGATGTGATCTGAGAGAAATGTCGGACACTCGCACAGCAGTTGCCAAATGGACCAAAAAACGGATGTCACTCATCCGACTCTCCTGGATGAGAAACAGACCGATTTTAAGGCGGCGGAGACAGTGTACCACCACGTCCTCAGCTCTGTGCTGTGCATAGACAGTGTACCACCAAGTCCCCAGCTCCGTGCTGTGCACAGTGTACCACCATGTCCTCAGCTCCGTGCTATGCACAGACAATATATGGTACACTGTCTGTCCACAGCACGAAGATGAAGACATGGTGGTACACTGTGCACAGCACGGAGCTGGGGACATGGTGGTACACTGTCTATGCACAGCACGGAGCTGGGGACACGGTGGTACACGGTCTGTGCACAGCACGGAGCTGAGGACATCCCAGAAGAGGCACAATAACCACAGACAGGCGGCAGGAGAACATTGAGTCCGCCCAGGAGAACTACAACTCCCAGCACCCAACACACTGCCCAGAAACCATATAGTAATGCCAGAACAGGCAGGAGAACTACAATTCACAGCATGCCACACCCTTCCAACACAGGAAGGTGGAGGCTGCCGCATGGAGGAAGAGACACCTGGTACAGGTGCCATTATCACCACACACAGCCCCACTCCTCCTGCGCACCCGTCCTCCTCTCCTCTGTCCCTCCTGCACCCCTGTCCTCCTCTCCTCCTGCACCGTCCTCCTCTGTCCCTCCTGCTGCTCCCGTCCTCCTGCATCCCCGTCCTCCTGCATCCCCGTCCTCCTGCATCCCCGTCCTCCTCCACCCCTGTCGTCCTCTCCTCTGTCTGTCCTGCTGCTCCTCTGTCCCTCCTGCACCCCGTCCTCCTGCACCCCCATCCTCCTCTCCTCTGTCCCTCAAGCTGCTCGTCTTCTCCTCTGTCCCCCTGTTCCTGTCCTTCTGCCCCCCCTGTCCTCTTCTCCTCTGCTCTGCTCCCCTGTTAATGTCCTCCTGCCCCCCTGTCCTCTTCTCCTCTGTCCCCCTGTTCCTGTGCTTCTGCCCCCCCCGTCCTCTTCTCCTTTGCCCCCCTGTTTCTGTGCTTCTGCCCCTGTCCTCTTCTCCTCTGCCCCCCCTGTCCTCTTCTCCTCTGCTCTGTTCCCCTGTTAATGTCCTCCTGCCCCCCTGTCCTCTTCTCCTCTGTCCCCCCTGTCCTCTTCTCCTCTGCTCTGTTCCCCTGTTAATGTCCTCCTGCCCCCCTGTCCTCTTCTCCTCTGCCCCCCCCTGTCCTCTTCTCCTCTGCCCCCCCTGTCCTCTTCTCCTCTGCCCCCCCTGTCCTCTTCTCCTCTGCCCCCCCTGTCCTCTTCTCCTCTGTCCCCTTCTCCTCTGCTCTGTTCCCCTGTTAATGTCCTCCTGCCCCCCTGTCCTCTTCTTCTCTGCCCCCCCTGTCCTCTTCTCCTCTGCCCCCCCTGTCCTCTTCTCCTCTGCCCCCCCTGTCCTCTTCTCCTCTGCCCCCCCTGCTCCTCTTCTCCTCTGCCCCCCCTGTCATCTTCTCCTCTGCCCCCCTGTCCTCTTCTCCTCTGCCCCCCCTGTCCTCTTCTCCTCTGCCCCCCCTGTCCTCTTCTCCTCTGTCCCCCTGTCCTCTTCTCCTCTGCCCCCCCTGTCCTCTTCTCCTCTGCCCCCCCTGTCCTCTTCTCCTCTGTCCCCCTGTCCTCTTCTCCTCTGCCCCCCCCTGTCCTCTTCTCCTCTGCCCCCTGCAGAGTTTTCCTCACCTCTCCGGGTCCATGGGGGGCCGAGCCGACTGAGTGGAGGAGCCGCCAGGCGCCAGCACCGCAGCCGCATCCACCGCACCGCCACAGCACTTGGACCATCACGGGACAGGAAGCAGCAGAGCTCCCAGCGGCTTCCTGTCAGCGTGATGATCGCTCTCAGCGCTGGGGGGCCGGTCGGGAGCGGAGCACAGTTCATGCGGGCCCCGCGGCCGGGCGGCAAGCCGGCGGCGACACCCTGACTCTCCCTCCCCCACAAAGACTCCAGTTTTCATATGGAGCCTGGGGGAGGGAGGTAAAGAAAAAAAAAAAAACGCTCGCACTCCCCTTGCCTTGTGGATGCAGCCCTGCTGCCGCCCTCACACACACTGCCGCCCGGGGCGGACCGCCCCCTCCGCCCCCCCCACGCTACGCCACTGTGTCCCTAAGTGAAGACGAATTCTGACTGCAAGAAATGTCAGTAAATTGTAATTTGTATCTTTTTCTAAACATATAGCTTCTGACTAATCAAATATCATTAATATTCAGCATATAAAAGTATCCTAAAGAACATTACATACATAAGATGCAAGGCCACTAGTGTATGTACAGTGGGGGAAAGTATTTGATCCCTTGCTGATTTTGTAAGTTGCCCACTGACAAAGACATGAACAGTCTATAATTTTAAGGGTAGGTTAATGTGGCGCCCTGCCAACGCAGGTAACCACATATCTCTCTACTGCGCAGTTGGGTTTCCACAGCAGGTACTACTACGAACAACACCTTCCACCCCGGCACAATAGGGGAAGCTCAACCTGCTGTGCTTAGGCAGGATCCCCTGTATATACTGCTGCTGGGGAGAAGCTAGTCAGAGTGTGTGCAGACGATAGAAGAGCTGCAGGGAAGCCCTGGTGGTCGGTGCCGCATGTAGGCCTGAGCCAGCGACCCAGGAGTAGCCTTTCAACGTCCCACCAGCCTAAGTGGGACTGAAGGCAAGGAGCTTAGAGGAGGAGTAGAAACAGGGAACAGGTAGCTCCAGCTGTGAGTTCGTTCCAGAGAGAGAGGAGACGGAGATTGGGGATCCGCACCGGTGGGAGAACTATAGGTCCTACAGAAAACCCCTTGGCACCGAGGAAGCTACAGCTACCCGGTCTCCTGAGAGAGCCAAGGAAAGGGAGGCAGGAACAGCAGAAAGCTGTAGAGCCTAGAAAAGGTCATCCTGGAGACCGCACAGGAGGGAAGGAGACACAGACAGGAGAAGAGAGTGAAGGCAAGTCAGGATTCAGCAGACTATGCTTCAACATACACACAAGGAAGGAGGTCTTTTTACCCACTTGCTGTGGGAGCCCACTGTGCAGCCCGGTCACCCGTCAGTGCTCTGCACTATTTACCTGAATTCCACCAGTAAAAAGGTAAAGAGATTGTTCCTGTGTGCGTGCATCCTTTCCTTTCGCCCGCCGTGCCCCTCTATAGACTTTGCCTACTATCCCTCACCATGCCAGCTCTGCTGCAACCTGTTCACCTCACTACGCTGCCCCGGAGGTCCCAGTCCTGCCTGCGGGGACTGTACTTTCACTGCCACAATAACACCGACCTCCGGAGGACTGTAGCACGCGCTGGTGATCCCTCACCAGACACTGCATGTGGCATCACGACAAATCTGTAAATACTTTATTTTCCTCTTTTCATTGACCACCAGGGTCGCGACCTCGGGCAGCCACCCATGACATCCCAGACTGCAACCGCCTGAGAGCTGAGTACCCGACCCTGGTGTGCGTCAAAAGCCTGGCTTTCACGAACAGGATTCCGTGCCCAGCATTACTGGGTACTGTGTGCCGTTTATTGACTGTAACGTGACTGTTAAAGTTCCGCCGCCATTACTGCTCTGAAGAGTGGGAAGAAAGGGGGCATGTCAGTCGTAGAGCGCGAAGTTGAAAACCCGCCCCTCACTCAGCCAAGCATTCCCGAGCGCTGCAGCCCGAAAACTCCTGAACCGTTTAACCCTTCAGCAACTGGCTGTAACTGACTAGGGGGGCCTCCAACATGTCAGCCTCCTCCAGCGAGGACGAGGCTGCGTACGCTAACCCCCAGAACTACTCCGGACCCTCGATGGCTGCCTCCGGTAGCACTGCCAGTACCTCCGGTGCATCGGGTGTCGTTGCCCTGACAGTGCCCATGTCATTCCCATACATCCCAGGGGCAAAGTGGTTGCCCCAGTATGATGGCCGCCCTGATACACTAGATGAGTTAAAAAAAAAATTGAAGGTGTCCTGGACATGTATGCTATGACCGGCCAACAACGTGCTACAGTGGTGCTTGGGCAGTTATCTTGTGCAGCAGAAAAAGAAAGTGTGTCCTGGTCTGTTGCTGAACGCAGATCAGCCCCTGCAATATTTGATAAACTGAGCCTCGGGCAGCCACCTATGACATCCCAGACTGCAACAGCCTGAGAGCTGAGTATGCGGCCCTGGGGTGCGTCATTAATTTTAACAGTGATCCCTCAAAAAACAAGACTTAAAGGGAACCAACCACCCCCAATGACCCCCCCGGACTATTAATATCAGTCCCTACACACAGCACATACATGTGCTGCAATGATTTTTGCTAAAAAAAACGGGTTTTAAAACTTAAGATAATGCTTTTGAAAGTTTAAAACGAATGGACGGTTGGGCGTTACTTATCTGTGTGAAAAGCCGGGTTGCAGCTGTCAGTCATCCCCCCCGTGTCCCGCAGAAGCAGTAACGGCCAGCCCTTTGCAGCGTCACAGCCCTGTGCACGGGCTCGCATGCCCGTGCACACGTCATTATCTACAGCCGGGTTGGGAGCGCGCGCTCTGACTTCCACAGCCGAGCGCAGGAAGTCAGAGCGCGCGCTCGCTACCCGGCTGTAGATGATGACGTGTGCACGGGCATGCGAGCCCGTGCACAGGGCTGTGACGCTGCAAAGGGCTGGCCGTTACTGCTTCTGCGGGACACGGGGGGGATGACTGACAGCTGTAACCCGGCTTTTCACACAGATAAGTAACGCCCAACCGTCCATTCGTTTTAAACTTTCAAAAGCATTATCTTAAGTTTTAAAAACCGTTTTTTTTAGCAAAAATCATTGCAGCACATGTATGTGCTGTGTGTAGGGACTGATATTAATAGTCCGGGGGGTCATTGGGGTGGTTGGTTCCCTTTAATACTCAGTGACAAAACCCTTGTTGGCAAGCATATAGGGCCCGTGTGTCAGGGAGAGGAGGGGAGGGGGGAGGCTCCTGCTTCCTGCTGCTGCGCCCGCCCCTCCCCTCCTCTGACCTGCCGGCTTCCTGCCCTGCGTTCTATTGTGCCGCCTCCTCCCACTTCCTGCTTGAGTGCACAGTGGAATGCAGGCCTGCGGCATCTCTTACTCCTCCTGAGGCAATCCTCAGTGGAGACCGCCAGAGCAGCAAGGGAACCAGGAGAGGTAAGTAAAGTATGTTTTTTAATAATTAGTGCAGTATGGCCAGAGGATTATTGGGGGGGGGTGGGAAGGTGGTTATATATAAAGCTGCACATAATACTGCACTATATGGGAGAAGGCTGCACATATAATACTGCACTATATAGGAGAAGGCTGCACATAATACTGCAGTATATGGGAGAAGGCTGCAGATAATACTGCACTATATGGGAAAAGGCTGCATATATAATACTGCGCTATATGGGAGAAGGCTGCATATATAATACTGCAGTATATGGAAATGATATTTGGTTGCATATATAATACTGCACTATATGAAGAGATATGAGGCTGCATATATAAGGCTGCACTATATGGAGAGTTTTGAGGCTGCACTATATGGAAAGTTATGAACCTGCACTATATGGTAGGTTTTGGGGCTGCATCATATGGAGAGTTTAGAGGTTGCACTATATCGAGAGTTTTGAGGCTGTATTTATTATATTGAGAGTATTGAGGCTGCACTATATGTAAAGTTTTGAGACTGCACTATATGGACAGCTATGAGGCTGTATTATGCTATATGGAGGGTCTATAAGGCTTTATTATACCATATGGAGAGGCTATAAGGCTGTATTATGATATATGGAGGGTCTATGAGGCTGTATAATACTATATATAGAGGCTATGAGGCTACATTATACTATATGGAGAGGCTATGAGGCTGCATTATACTATACGGAGACGCTATGAGGAAAGTTATGAACCTGCACTATATGGTAGGTTTTGGGGTGGCATCATATGGAGAGTTTAGAGGTTGCACTATATCGAGAGTTTTGAGGCTGTATTATATTATATGGAGAGTATTGAGGCTGCACTATATGGAAAGTTTTGAGACTGCACTATATGGACAGCTATGAGGCTGTATTATGCTATATGGAGGGTCTATAAGGCTTTATTATACCATATGGAGAGGCTATGAGGCTGTATTATGAAAGGCTTTATTATACCATATGGAGAGGCCATGAGGCTGTATTATGATATATGGAGGGTCTATGAGGCTGTATTATATTATATATAGAGGCTATGAGGCTGCATTATACTATATGGAGAGGCTATGAGGCTGCATTATACTATACGAAGACGCTATGAGGCTGCATTATACTATATGGAGAGGATATGAGGCTGCATTATACTACATGGAGAGGTTAGAAGGCTGTATTATGCTATAAGGAGATTGAGAGCCCTCGCGGACAGGATCTCCTCCCCTCTTGTATCTGTACGACCAAATTATCCACATTTATTGTACTTGTCCTAGTCTGCCCTTTTAGCATGTAAAACGCCATGGAATGTAATGGCGCTATATAAATAAATAATAATAATAATAATATGGAGGGCTATGAAGCTGCATTATGATATATGGAGGCATGTGAGGTTGTATTATATTATATGGAGGATAATGGGGTTCATTATAATAGTTGAATGACTATGGGGCCTACCTTATGAATGGAGTACTATGGGATGCATTATAATAGATAGAGGACTATGGGGGTACATTTTAATATATGGAGGAATATGGGGATGCATTATAATAATTGGACAACTAAGGTGATGGGAGAGGGCGGACCATATAAACCAGGATGGGGGACATACAGTTGTGGCCAAAAGTATTCACACCCCTGCATTCTGTCAGATAATACTCAGTTTCTTCCTGAAAATGATTGCACAAATTTGTTGGTATTATTATCTTCATTTAATTTGTCTTCAATGAAAAAACACAAAAAGAATTGTCCTAAAACCAAATTGGATATAATTACACACCAAACATAAAAAAGGGGGTGGACAAAAGTATTGGAACTGTTAGAAAAATCATGTGATGCTTCTCTAATTTGTGTAATTAACAGCACCTGTAACTTACCTGTGGCACCTAACAGGTGTTGGCAATAACTAAATCACACTTGCAGCCAGTTGACATGGATTAAAGTTGACTCAACCTCTGTCCTGCGTCCTTGTGTGTACCACATTGAGCATGGAGAAAAGAAAGAAGACCAAAGAACTGTCTGAGGACTTGAGAAACCAAATTGTGAGGAAGCATGAGCAATCTCAAGGCTACAAGTCAATCTCCAAAGACCTGAATGTTCCTGTGTCTACCTTGCGCAGTGTCATCAAGAAGTTTAAAGCCCATGGCACTGTGTCTAACCTCCCTAGATGTGGATGGAAAAGAAAAATTGACGAGAGATTTCAACGCAAGATTGTGCGGATGGTGGATAAAAAACCTCGACTAACATCTAAACAAGTTCAAGCTGCCCTGCAGTCCGAGGGTACGACAGTGTCAACCCGTAATATCCGTCGGCATCTGAATGAAAAGGGACTGTATGGTAGGATACCCAGGAAGACCCCACTTCTTACCCCGAGACATAAAAAAGCCAGGCTGCAGTTTGCCAAAGAAAGCCTAAACGTTTTGGAAGAATGTTCTCTGGTCAGATGAGACAAAAGAAGAGCTTTTGGGGCAAAGGCATCAACATAGGTTTATAGGAGAAAAAAGAGGCATTCAAAGAAAAGAACACGGTCCCTACAGTCAAACATGATGGAGGTTGCCCTGATGTTTTGGGGTTGCTTTGCTGCCTTTGGCACTGGACTGCTTGACCGTGTGCATGGCATTATGAAGTCTGAAGACTACAAACAAATTTTGCAGCATAATGTAGGGCCCAGTGTGAGAAAACTGTGCCTCCCTCAGAGGTCAGGAGTCTTCCAGCAGGACAATGACCCAAACACACTTCAAAAAGCACTAGAAAATGGTTTGAGAGAAAGCACTGGAGACGTCTAAGGTGGCCAGCAATGAATCCAGACCTGAATCCCATTGAAACACCTGTGGAGCGATCTAAAAATGGCAGTTTGGAGAAGGCACCCTTCAAATATCAGGGACCTGGAGCAGTTTGCCAAAGAAGAATGGTCTAAAATTCCAGCAGAGCATTGTAAGAAACTCATTGATGGTTACCAGAAGCGGTTGATCGCAGTTATTTTGGCTAAAGGTTGTGCAACCAAGTATTAGGCTGAGGATGCCAATACTTTTGTCTGGCCCATTTTTGGAGATTTTTGTGAAATTATCAATGTTTTGCTTTTTGCTTCATCTCTTTTGTGTTTTTTCATTTAAGACAAATTAAATGAAGATAATAATACCAAAGAATTTGTGATTGCAATCATTTTCAGGAAGAAACTGACTATTATCTGACAGAATTGCAGAGGTGTCAATACTTTTGGCCACAACTGTATATACCATGATAAGGACCATATTCCAGAAAGTGGACCATATATGGCAGGATGAAGGACGTTAATACATAATGAAGGGGAGAGGAGTCAATTTCTGAGTCTTTAAAGGATTTAGAACGTTACGTGAAAAATCATGCAGGCTGCAGTTTTCGGAGCGGTTCTAAGCCTCGCAATGAGATAACCGGATTGCTCAGGATGTGTAAACCTGAGCAACGCAGTTACCGCATATATTTTTCTTATCCCGGCTGCCGCAGGGATAAGCAAAGTGTTATCAGTGTTTTAAAAGATGAAATTTTATTAATAAATGTGGCTATAATGTCTCTAGGGGGTGCCCCCCCCTAGAGACATTCCACCGACTCAGGTGGGCATATAATGATGTAATTCCTGATGTATAGTAGCCGGCTCCTGTCAGCTACTGTACATTTTTATGAATGAAGCCGCCGGCTCTTCTGTGCGCAGCGCTCATACAATACCTAATGTAGGTGTAGTATGTGCGCTGTCTGAAGTTCAGCAGGCTTATACAGTAAGATCTATGAGCTGCGCAGCCCATAGATCTACTGTGTAAGCCTGCAGGACCCTGGACAGTGCACATACTATACCTACATTAGTCATAGCATGAGCGCTGCGCACAGAGGAGCCGGCGGCTTCATTCATAAAAATGTACAGTAGCCGACAGGAGCCGGCTACTGTACATCAGGAATTACATCAATATATGCCCACCTAAGTGGGTGGTATGTCTCTAGGGGGGGTGGGCACCCCCTAAAGACATTATAGCCACATTTATTAATACAATTTCATCTTTTAGAACACTGATAACAGTTTGCTCAACCCTGCGGCAGCAGGGATGAGCAAACTATCCGGTAACCGGATTGTTCTGGATTACACTTCCAGAGCAATCTGGTTACGGGTTTGCAGCTTCAGCAATCCGGTTACCCGATTGAGGCTTGTCTGAAGCCAATTGCATTCACCGCATCCGGATCTGGATACGGTGAACGTAATTTCTGTAATAAATGTGACCCTAGACTTAGCTAGCCATTCTTTAATCTGGGACAAAGATTCAATTAACTTCCATACTTTTGCATCGCAATACCTATTTGTTGGTTACCCCTAATGGCACTCAGTTTACAGTGGATGTGAACAACTATCCACCTAGCTTCATCCCTGTCAAAAATGGACAGATGTATAACAAAACACATCTCCAGGATTGTAGGTTAAACAGTTGCTTAAAGTATAGAATATAAATCTGTTGTACATAGGTGACATTTTCTCCTAATGGTATTGAATTATCTTTGAATGTTATAAAAATTTGTATCCTCCAGAATTTGCTTTTTTTTTTCAATTTGCGCCTCACAAACATAGGTAAATGGCAGTCACTTTTGAACTGTAGAGAACCAGCAAAGAGTAAATTAATAAGGAATAGTGACCTCACAACTCACCTCCATAACCTGCTTCACTCTGCTTGGGCATCCACCAACAAGTAAGTCTCTGAAGTCACTGCACGCTGTTCCATTACACAATACATCATAATTAGAGATGGGTGAATCCGCAGATGTTCGAGTTTGACGGATCTGGCCGGACATTAAAAAAAAGTCCAGGTTTAGAATCAGACTTGACCTGAACTTGAGCCCAAATCCTATATTAGGCTAGGGTCACACTTGAGCCTTGGCTCAGGTTTTTGGATAATTTTATGCACTTTTTTTTCTAAGGCTAGGGTCACATTTCCGCAGCAGGGATGAGCAAACTATCCGGTAACCGGATTGCTCCAGATTACACATCCAGAGCAATCCGGTTACCGGATTGCGGCTTCAGCAACCCGGTTTATGGATTGCGGCTTGTCTGAAGCCAATTGCATTCACCGCATCCGGATCTGGATGCGGTGAAAGCAATTCTTGTATTAAATGTGATCGTTGCCAAAGTCCAAAACCTAATGCCAAAAACTGATGCTGCACTCAAGTGTCTGCAGTGACTGCAATGGTGTGACTGCAGTGGGTGCAGTAAAAAAAAATGATCTGGTTAGTTAACATGGGGCCCTATGTGAAAACTCATGCAAAAACTCATGGTACCATTTAGTGCCATGCGGATTCGCATGCGATTCCCATGAGTTTTCACATGAGATTTTTAAGGCTGCTCCAGACCTAACAGCAAAATTGCAGCCCAAAAATGCAGGCTGTGGCTAGGGTCACACTTGGCCTGCGTTTTTGGGCTGCGTTTTTGCTGTTAGGTCTGGAGCAGCCTTAGGCCTTGTTCACACATACCAATGTGTTTGTTTAACCCTTAGAAAAACTGATCAGTTTTTCTAAGGGTGCCAAATAGTGTCACCTGTGGTTCTGAACGTTTTTGAGAAGTTTTTGGACTTAGTCATTTTTTCATTAAAAACACATATGCGTTAACGCATGCGTTAATGCAGGTGCCTATATGTGCCATGCGATTAACGCATGCGTTTTCCATAGGGCCCCATGTTAAAAAAACGCATGCGTTATTAAAACAACCCATGCATTTTTTTACAGCACCCAAAAAACACTGCATGCAGCGTTTTTTTGCAATGGTGAAAAAAAAAGCATGTGTTGTTAAAAAACGCAGCTACACTTAAGTGCACCATGCGTTAACGCATCTGTGTTTTTTATAAACAGCTAAAAAATGCAGAGAATGCCTAAAACGCAGGTATGTGTGAACAATGCCTTAAAAAACTCATGCGAATACTAATGTGAAAACTCATGGTACCATTTGGTACCATGCGGATTCGCATGCCATTCCCATAGGGAATGAAAAAACACCGAAAAACTCATCATGATGCATTTTTTGGTGCTGAGCCAAAGACTCATGGAAAAAACTCATGGCACTGCAGCCATGCTTTTTGGCATTGGGGCATGCGTTTTTTTGTATTGGGGTCTATGGATGAGTTTTTGCATGTGTTTTTCATAAAATATATATGTGAAAAACTCATGAGTAAAAATCATCCACAACACAAGTTTCACCCTAGCCTGTCAAAAACAACCTTAAAAATGCAGCCAAGTGTGACCCTGGCCTTAGTCCATGGGACCTGAATTTTATTACTATTAAATGGTTCTAGGGGTCTCAAAAATAAGCAAAATGGGGATGAAAGCATGAGAAACATACCCGTCTCGATTCTGCAGTCACACTACTTCTGTGTGTGCTCATTAAGCCTCATATATGTACACTTGTTCCACCACCCACCCGCTTTGACAGCATCTGGGATTGGTTGTTGCAGTCAGACTTCACCCCTTCCTATTGTGCAGATGTCTGTGATTGGTTGCCATACACATTAGTGTTTATGAACCAAGATGCCATCATATTAGTGTAAAAATAAAAAATAATTGCAAAAAATGGCATGATGCCCCCATATTTTGATACACAGTACAGATAAACCAGATGGCTGAGAGCTTCATCCCCCAGCTGTGTGCATTATGGTGGCTCGGTATCAAAATAAGGGGGAAGTCACAGTTTTTTTTTAAATATTAATAAATAAATAATTTATTAAAAATGGCATGGGATCACCCCCAATTCTGACACATATGGCTGGGGGTTGATATTCTCAGCTTGTAGAGGCCCATGGCTATTGTGCCCCCAGCCTCAAACACCAGACCGCGAACACCCCATGAATTCATGCATTTATTAGAAGCTCTTCTTGATTGCCCTAGTGAGGTGGCAATCAGGGTAATGTAAGAGGTTAATGACTAGGGATGGGCGAGTCTACTCGCTAGGACTCGGGACTCGGCGATTCTGAAGGTACTCGCAGGACTCGTTACTCGGCGAATCTCCCAGCTTGGACTCGCACAGTGACGAGTCCAATGGAATTCAATGGCAATAAGCTTGACTCGTCACAGATACCCGCTGTCAGCAGCGAGTCTGAGCGAGTCTACGATTCCGAGTCCTACGAGTCTACGAATCCGAGTCCTGTATACTGTATTCGGGATTCGGACTGTGGAATACAGAATCTGTTATGTTGCGAGTCAGCACAGCGTGCGTGTTAGGTCAGAAAACTTGTGAAGATAGCCAATCATAGTCAGTAATGGCATAGCAAAGTTGGTTGTGTCAGGACTATGATTGGCTGCTGTCCATCGTCATGCCTATGTCATCTATGACAGGCAAGGCAGTATATAAGGCTTGTCCCCGCCATTTTGG
The DNA here is from genome assembly GCA_033576535.1 of Allobates femoralis. Classification (NCBI taxonomy): domain Eukaryota; kingdom Metazoa; phylum Chordata; class Amphibia; order Anura; family Aromobatidae; genus Allobates; species Allobates femoralis. The sequence continues at coordinate 113,576,577 of JARQOC010000001.1, forward strand.
GCACATTCCTGAGACGATCTGACCTAGTATAGGGAGAGAGAGATATATGCTGGAGCAGATCAGGGATTGTCAGTGTAGGGAAGATTCCTTATATTAACCCAAAAAGCTCTTCTGAGAGCTAGGAGGAGGACGGAGTAGTGCTGTGTAGGCAGGCAGGCAGGGAGGGAAGGAAGGAGAAGCCTTAGTGCACACAGGACGGACCTCATAGCTTAGCTTACTCACTCAGCTTTGCTAACAGCTGCAGTCAGAGGCTTAGCTGAGGTGCTGTTTCATTTTTGTTTTTGCACCAGATCGATTTTTGTTCCTAATAAGCCATAGAGCGTTATTTTTTCTGTGGCAGACCAGTGCGTTGCTGCTAGCACGTACTCCACCTTAGGGAGTGTAGTGTGCGGCTTCACTGCCAAGTGTGAGAGCGCACACTTACCCCGCCAGCAAGTGACGCATTCAGCTAACCTAACCACATCTCGGTGGCTGTGCGCACTTGAAACTAATTTTTTTAGGGAGTGTAGTGTGCGGCTTCACTGCCAAGTGTGACAGCGCACACTTACCCCGCCAGCAAGTGACGCATTCAGCTAACCTAACCACATCTCGGTGGCTGTGCGCACTTCAAACCAATTTTTTTAGGGAGTGTAGTGTGCGGTTTCACTGCCAAGTGTGAGAGCGCACACTTACCCCGCCAGCAAGTGACGCATTCAGCTAACCTAACCACATCTCGGTGGCTGTGCGCACTTGAAACTAATTTTTTTAGGGAGTGTAGTGTGCGGCTTCACTGCCAAGTGTGACAGCGCACACTTACCCCGCCAGCAAGTGACGCATTCAGCTAACCTAACCACATCTCAGTGGCTGTGCGCACTTGAAACTAATTTTTTTAGGGAGTGTAGTGTGCGGCTTCACTGCCAAGTGTGAGAGCGCACACTTACCCCGCCAGCAAGTGACGCATTCAGCTAACCTAACCACATCTCGGTGGCTGTGCGCACTTCAAACCAATTTTTTTAGGGAGTGTAGTGTGCGGTTTCACTGCCAAGTGTGAGAGCGCACACTTACCCCGCCAGCAAGTGACGCATTCAGCTAACCTAACCACATCTGGGTGGCTGTGCGCACTTGAAACTAATTTTTTTAGGGAGTGTAGTGTGCGGCTTCACTGCCAAGTGTGACAGCGCACACTTACCCCGCCAGCAAGTGACGCATTCAGCTAACCTAACCACATCTCGGTGGCTGTGCGCACTTGAAACTAATTTTTTTAGGGAGTGTAGTGTGCGGCTTCACTGCCAAGTGTGACAGCGCACACTTACCCCGCCAGCAAGTGACGCATTCAGCTAACCTAACCACATCTCGGTGGCTGTGCGCACTTCAAACCAATTTTTTTAGGGAGTGTAGTGTGCGGTTTCGCTGCCAAGTGTGAGAGCGCACACTTACCCCGCCAGCAAGTGACGCATTCAGCTAACCTAACCACATCTGGGTGGCTGTGCGCACTTGAAACTAATTTTTTTAGGGAGTGTAGTGTGCGGCTTCACTGCCAAGTGTGACAGCGCACACTTAACCCGCCAGCAAGTGACGCATTCAGCTAACCTAACCACATCTCGGTGGCTGTGCGCACTTGAAACTAATTTTTTTAGGGAGTGTAGTGTGCGGCTTCACTGCCAAGTGTGACAGCGCACACTTACCCCGCCAGCAAGTGACGCATTCAGCTAACCTAACCACATCTCGGTGGCTGTGCGCACTTCAAACCAATTTTTTTTAGGGAGTGTAGTGTGCGGTTTCACTGCCAAGTGTGAGAGCGCACACTTACCCCGCCAGCAAGTGACGCATTCAGCTAACCTAACCACATCTCGGTGGCTGTGCGCACTTCAAACCAATTTTTTTAGGGAGTGTAGTGTGCGGTTTCACTGCCAAGTGTGAGAGCGCACACTTACCCCACCAGCAAGTGACGCATTCAGCTAACCTAACCACATCTGGGTGGCTGTGCGCACTTGAAACTAATTTTTTTAGGGAGTGTAGTGTGCGGCTTCACTGCCAAGTGTGACAGCGCACACTTACCCCGCCAGCAAGTGACGCATTCAGCTAACCTAACCACATCTCGGTGGCTGTGCGCACTTGAAACTAATTTTTTTAGGGAGTGTAGTGTGCGGCTTCACTGCCAAGTGTGAGAGCGCACACTTACCCCGCCAGCAAGTGACGCATTCAGCTAACCTAACCACATCTCGGTGGCTGTGCGCACTTCAAACCAATTTTTTTAGGGAGTGTAGTGTGCGGTTTCACTGCCAAGTGTGAGAGCGCACACTTACCCCGCCAGCAAGTGACGCATTCAGCTAACCTAACCACATCTCGGTGGCTGTGCGCACTTCAAACCAATTTTTTTAGGGAGTGTAGTGTGCGGTTTCACTGCCAAGTGTGAGAGCGCACACTTACCCCGCCAGCAAGTGACGCATTCAGCTAACCTAACCACATCTCGGTGGCTGTGCGCACTTCAAACCAATTTTTTTAGGGAGTGTAGTGTGCGGCTTCACTGCCAAGTGTGAGCGCGCACACTTACCCCGCCAGCAAGTGACGCATTCAGCTAACCTAACCACATCTCGGTGGCTGTGCGCACTTGAAACTAATTTTTTTAGGGAGTGTAGTGTGCGGCTTCACTGCCAAGTGTGCGCGCGCACACTTACCCCGCCAGCAAGTGACGCATACAGCAACACCTAACTCCAACTTGGTGACTGTGCATTCATCTACAATGTCTCAAAAAAAAACAATTACCAAAAAGGATGTTGCAAAGGGACAGGGACGAGCTCGTGGCCGCAGCAGTCTTGCCCAAGAAGGCACTGGTACAAGTACACAGCCTAGGATTGATAGAACGTCCTTTTTTCTACCTAGAAATCCCAGTACTCAAAGAAAACGTGTGTTGAGGCCGGATGAGCATGACAAGATAACATCTTGGATGGCTCAGACGCCCTCGACCACTGGTTCTTGCAGTACGCAATCATCCGTGGCAAGACATTCTAGTGTCGCTACAGACAATGCAGCGCCATCCAATCCTCAAAGTCGTCATATTGCCTCAACCCATCGGCAGCCAGAGGAAAATTTGAATATGGACCTTGGTCACTCGGATGACTTATTCGGTTCTTATCAAGGGGTTTCTTTGTCACTGCCTGACGAGATACTTGAAGTAGACGAAATGTCTACTCATGGCCAAAGTTTGGAAGTAGCGCGTCCTGAGGAAAGACACTTTCACGAAATGCAAACAGTATCTCAGGAGGTGGATGATGATGAGGATGATGAGACACACATCTCATCTGGCCAGCCTGCTCAGTCAGTTTATCCAGAATCCTTTGAACTGGAAGGGGTGGATGATGACACCACAGATCCTACCTGGATTGCTGAATTGCATAGCCAAGAGAGCAGCCAGGAGGACGAAAGTGGCTATGTACCACTGGCAAAATCACAAAGGCGTACTGTCTCCAGAACACAAACTGTGAGAACAGTTGCCCAAATAGCGTCAACTGTGGCACAAACTGTGCCAACTGTTGCACAAACTGCAAACACAGTTGCCCAAAATGTGTCCACAGTTGGTGTTGAACAGAGTCATCCTCCTCTTCCTCCAATTAAAAATAAAGGACGAACAGCCAGTGTGTGGAAATTTTTTAAGGATAGCCCAACATTACCAAATATGGTTATCTGTAAGATGTGCCAGGCAAGGCTTAGCAGAGGCACGGTAAAAGGAAACCAGAGCACCAGCAGTATGCGCAAGCATATGTCTCTTAAGCACCCAATTCAGTGGGCACCCTATCAGGGTTCAAAATCAGTGCCTTCTGATCCAAACACTTCCAGGCCACCTCAGATACATCCTTCACCAGCAAGTGTTCAGGCTTCAGCTCCTGCTCAAGCGTACTCCTCCCAAGGTGCTTTACAAGACAGACATGACAGTAGTCAATCCTCTTGTCAGTCTGGTCCAAACGTGCAGTTGTCAGTGCCACAGCTGTATGAAAGACAGCGGAAGTTCCAACCGACACACCCATATTCCCAAAAAGTGACAGCGAAAATAGCCAAGTTGTTAGCTGTGGAAATGCTGCCGTTTAGGCTTGTGGGTACAGAGTCTTTTCGGGAGTTGATGGCTGAGGCAGCACCACGATACTCTGTACCCAGCCGGTACTTTTTCTCCGTAGTGTCGTTCCCGCCTTACACCAGCACGTGGTTAACAACTTAAAACGTGCTTTAACAAATGCTGTCACCGCCAAAGTCCACCTAACTACGGACACGTGGACAAGTAGTTGTGGACAGGGCAGATACATTTCAACGGCTCACTGGATCAACCTGGTGGAGAGTGTCCCAACTTCTAAAACTGTACCATCTGACATACTTCCAACTCCACGAATAGCGGGCCCAACATCATTCCGGGTGTCTGCCTCCTCATATATGTCCAGTGCCCAATCTGCTTCTGCCACTTCCTTGTCCACTGCTGAGCCTCAAGCACCATCACGTCCGAGTTGGGAGCTTTGCAGTACTGCTTCTGCAAGGCGACAACAGGCTCTTCTGAAGCTTATCTGCCTAGGTGACACACGTCACACTGCAACAGAGTTGTGGAAAGGTCTCAAGCAACAGACCGATGAGTGGCTGGCCCCACTGGAACTACAACCAGGTCTAGTTGTGAGCGATAATGGTGCAAACCTTGTGGCGGCAATAAAGCACGGTAAACTTGTACATGTGCCTTGCATGGCTCATGTCCTGAACCTGGTAGTTCAGAAATTCCTCAAAATATACCCAGAGTTATCTGAGCTACTGGATAAGGTGAGGCGAATTTGCGCCCACTTTAGACATTCGTCCACAGCAGCTGCAAGTCTTTCTGCCCTTCAAATCCAATTTAACTTGCCGAAACACAGGCTAATTTGCGACATGCCTACGCGATGGAACTCCACCTTCCATATGCTGGCAAGGTTTAATGAGCAGCAGAAGGCAATAGCGGAATTTCAGCTGCAACATGCCCGTCAACCTGGAAGTCATACCACACACATCGGTACTTTCGAGTGGGTCTGGATCGCTGACCTTTGCGAGTTGCTGGATAACTTCGAATACTGTACCAAACTCGTCAGTGGGGATCAGTCGATTATAAGTCTCACCATCCCCATGCTCTGCCTGCTCCAAGAATCCCTATTGAATCTCAAAACAGATGCTTTGAGAGCACAGCGGATGGCTATGGAGCCAGAATTGAACATCGCTGATCCTAGCCACCCTAGCCAATATCAGCAGGCTACATTGGTTCAGGAAGATGTTGATGAGGGTGATGATGAAGAAGATTTATTTTTCTCTGGTACTGATGTGAACCCTGATGGGACTCCCAACCCTACGTTTATGTCGGTACAGCATGGGTGGGCTGAAGAGGAGGAGGCGGACACCGATTTAGAGGCCACGACGCGTAGTGATCTTCATTCTGTTGTAACCGAGGAGATGAGTCTTTGCAGCTTAGCACACATGGCTGAAGTAATGTGTCAATGTGTCTCCAAAGATCCACGCGTCATACACATCTATGACAGCGACCTCTACTGGTTGTCAACGTTTTTGGACCCACGGTACAAAGACAAATTTCAGTCGCTGCTGTCGCACTCATCCAGGGGCTTAACGATGGATCATGTAAAGAGGGTTCTTCTTGATATTTTGCTGGCAATATCACCGTCTGAATTCGCTATACATCGAAGAACCAGCTCTTTCCAACAGCAGCCTTTGGTTGGGACACAAACGCCATCAATGACAAGAAGAGGTGGGGGTAAGATGTCCGCCAACTGGGCGATGTTCAACAGACCTTCCAATCAAGAACGTAATTTGACTACGGTGACCTTGAGTAGGAGACAACAATTGTCCAACATGGTGCAGCAGTATCTCAGTGACAGTACCAGCTTCCTAACCGACCCTTCTGTACCCTTTAATTACTGGGTTTCCAAGCTGCACACTTGGACTGAGCTGTCATTGTATGCCTTGGAGGTGCTGGCATGCCCAGCTGCTAGTGTGACATCAGAGCGTGTTTTCAGTGCCGCTGGGGGTATAGTCACTGATAGAAGGTCCCGCCTCACCACAGAAAATGCCGACAGGCTCACTCTAATTAAATTCAACAAGGATTGGATATCATCACAGTTCCTAAGCCCTCCTGACGACAGTACACAATCCTAGATTAACCTAATCATAATTTATATGATTGGGATATTGCGCTGTTAACAATATGCCCATTTTGGACAGGAATTAATGACAAGTCCCGTAGCTCTGTTGATTTCATTCGGCACCCAGTCCAAGCAATAATATGCTATGGGCCAAGCGCCCTGCTTTATGTAAAAAAATACGTTATTAAGCCCTTTGGGCTAATTTTTTGAGGCACCAAGCCTACGACTGCATAGTTGGCCTTGCTTCTTCTATGCTCCGAGTCCAAGCAATAATATGCAATGGGCCAAGCGCCCTGCTTTATGTAAAAAAATACGTTATTAAGCCCTTTGGGCTAATTTTTTGAGGCACCAAGCCTACGACTGCATAGTTGGCCTTGCTTCTTCTATGCTCCGAGTCCAAGCAATAATATGCAATGGGCCAAGCGCCCTGCTTTATTTAAAAATATACTTTATTAAGCCCTTTGGGCTAATTTTTTGAGGCACCAAGCCTACGACTGCATAGTTGGCCTTGCTTCTTCTATGCTCCGAGTCCAAGCAATAATATGCAATGGGCCAAGCGCCCTGCTTTATTTAAAAATATACTTTATTAAGCCCTTTGGGCTAATTTTTTGAGGCACCAAGCCTACCACTGCATAGTTGGCCTTGCTTCTTCTATGCTCCTAGTCCAAGCAATAATATGCAATGGGCCAAGCGCCCTGCTTTATTTAAAAATATACTTTATTAAGCCCTTTGGGCTAATTTTTTGAGGCACCAAGCCTACCACTGCATAGTTGGCCTTGCTTCTTCTATGCTCCTAGTCCAAGCAATAATATGCAATGGGCCAAGCGCCCTGCTTTATTTAAAAATATACTTTATTAAGCCCTTTGGGCTAATTTTTTGAGGCACCAAGCCTACGACTGCATAGTTGGCCTTGCTTCTTCTATGCTCCGAGTCCAAGCAATAATATGCAATGGGCCAAGCGCCCTGCTTTATTTAAAAATATACTTTATTAAGCCCTTTGGGCTAATTTTTTGAGGCACCAAGCCTACCACTGCATAGTTGGCCTTGCTTCTTCTATGCTCCTAGTCCAAGCAATAATATGCAATGGGCCAAGCGCCCTGCTTTATTTAAAAATAAACTTTATTAAGCCCTTTGGGCTAATTTTTTGAGCCACACAGGCTAACAAGCTTATCATGGTTTGGGAGACACCCTGGCTAACAAGTTTTGTATGGCCCTTAGACCTACATGTATACCAAAAATGGGAAACAGCCCCTTGGGCTAATTTTTCGAGCCACACAGGCTAACAAGCTTATCATGGTTTGGGAGACACCCTGGCTAAGAAGCTTTGTATGGCCCTTAGACGTACATTTATACCAAAAATGGGAAACAGCCCCTTGGGCTAATTTTTTGAGCTACACAGGCTAACAAGCTTATCATGGTTTGGGAGACACCCTGGCTAACAAGCTTTGTATGGCCCTTAGACCTACATGTATACCAAAAATGGGAAACAGGCCCTTGGGCTAATTTTTTCAGGCACCAATCCTATGCCTGCATCGTGGGCGTTGCTTGGACTATCATCCTGCTGGAGCCTGTTGAAGGGTCCCACTGTACGCTCCATACAAAACGCGTAGACGCGATGTGTAGCATGTAGACGTCCCAGCCTCTCACATGTGTGTTCATAGTCTTGTTGCCATAGCGAGGCATAAAGTAACCCCACAAACACAGGCACTGTTTGTCAGCAACAGTTGTATGTGGAGTCATGATTTGACACTTAGTAACCAAGGTGACTTCATGCGCCATGCGGGCCGTAAAGTACTTGCTAATGATGCTCTCTCCCCTGTCCACCACGCCAACTGTCTCGGGGTAATCCTTGACTCCTCCCTCTCCTTCAAGCCCCACCTCTAGTCCCTAACCAAGTCCCTGTGACTCCAACTCAAAAATATTTAACCAATTCGGTCGTTCCTCAATCCTGACACTGCTGAAACACTCATAAATGCCCTCATCATCTCCCGCCTTGACTACTGCAACCTCCTTCGCATAGGTCTCCCTGCCAACTCTCTTGCAACTCTCCAATCTATACTAAACTCTCCTGCCCGGCTAATCCATCTGTCCTCACGCTACTCCCCTACATACCCCCTCTGCCAAGCCGTTCACTGGCCCCTACGGCCCACAGAGAGCTCACTTTAAAACACTGACCATGACATTCAAAGCCTTACACAACCTATCCCCACCATACATCTCCGACATGATCTCCCGATACCATCCCTCACGCAACCTGCGTTCATCCCAAGAAGTTGTCCTACAGTCCACCCTCATCTCCTCTTCCCACAACCGCATACAGGATTTCTCCCGGTCATCCGCCATGCTATGGAACTCCCTGCCCCACCTCATCAGTCAGTCGCCTACCCTCTGAACCTTAAAGATACTTATAAAGACTCACCTCTTCCGACAGGCCTACAACCTGCCATGAGACCCCGCTACACGCCCCACGACCGACACCTTCCCCACCCTATTGTATCCCCACCCACCCCTCGTAGAATGTGAGCCCACGCGTACAGGGTCCTCTACTATTGTACCTGTATGACCTTATTGTCTATGTTTATTGTACTTGTCCTTCTCTACCTTTTCCTCATGTACAGCGCCATGGAACCTATGGCCGCTATATAAATAAATAATTATAATAATTATGATGACTTGAAGCCCAACCAAAAAAAAAAATCCACATTCATTCCTTGAAAAAAAGACAGACACAAAGCTTGTTTTTAAAACGGTGTTTAAAAAAAAAAAATGGCAGCACTGTTTGGACATTCCAACAAATACTACCTTTAATTAAGGTAACTACATCCAAAAAAATAAATGGAGCCCTACAGGTCCTGGTAGCTGGGCTGTCCGTCCTGCAAAAGGTCAAGGGCCCCACGGATGGCCTGGCCGAACCCTTCAGGGTGGATCATCTGAACAGGTCTAGGGAACGGTGGTAGGTCCCTGTTCGCTGGCCACTGGCAGTGAGGCAAAGCCCTGTGGGGTGGGACTTGGCTGTCCCGTGTTGTGGGCCTGCCCAGCCTGGTAGAGTTTATTTTCCAGCCATCCAAATACTGGAACACATCACCGGGGTCGTTTCCTGGCTGACAGGCTTCCAGCACTATCTGTAATGCTGACCTTGCCCGCAGTAGCCTGTCAAATGGAATATTATCCATGAATGGTATAATACTGCGGGCAAAGTCAGCATTACTTTGTTGCACACTTAATTGTGCAGACCCCGGGATGGGACCATAAGCTGGGCCTGCCGCTGGTGGTGCTGGCCCTGCCGCTGGTGGTGGCGGTGGTGGTGCTGGCCCTGCCGCTGGTGGTGGCGGGGGTGGTGCTGGCCCTGCCGCTGGTGGTGGCGGTGGTGGTGCTGGCCCTGCCGCTGGTGGTGGCGGTGGTGGTGCTGGCCCTGCCGCTGGTGGGGGCGGTGGTGGTGCGGACCCTGCCGCTGGTGGCGGTGGTGGTGGTGGTGGCGGGGACGGCGGTGGTGGTGTTGATGGGCCTGCCGCTGGTGGCGGCGGTGGTGGTGCTGGCCCGGCCGCTGGTGGCGGCAGTGGTGGTGCTAGCCCTGGCGATGCTGGTGGTGGTGGTGGTGGCGGCGGCGGCGACGGCGGTGGTGGTGGTGGCGCCGGCCGTGGTGGTGGTGGTGGGTGTTCTCCACGCCGCCTTCTGTTTGGCGGTGGAGGGTTCACAGCACGCCGCCCTCTGTAGTAAGCTTCTCTGTGGGTAAAGTAAAAAAAAATTTGGTGAATGCATTGCATTTGGAAACAAAAACATAGGTCAAACATTAAGTTGCACGCTTTTTAGACTCTGTGTATCTGTGTATTATTAATCAGATATTTGTTATTATTATGAAAGAATAACCAACTGTACATAACATAAAGGAATACGTGACTTTCTTTGCTAATTCCATACTAATACATAATCTTTCACCCCCTGATTAACACCCACCCCCCCCCATCCCATCTAATCTAGACAATCGATAACACCAATGGTTCACATGAAAAAAAAAAGTCCCCCTGACTTCACTTTTTACTTGACATACTTAATTCACAAAACGTTTAGCTTATATCATCTATATAAAGCAGGGAAGGGGTTGAAAGGTATACAATATATATATATATAATCTATTTATATAATCGGGAGTTTGAAATTCCGGCACTGTAGCCTAATCCCAAACTCCTTAGCGTCACTGCGAGCGGAGACGCGTATGCGCCTTCGCGAGCCGCAGACGCTTAACTCACACAGCCGCTATAGCGTTTTCTCGAGCGGCCTCGCGCCCTCCGCTCACAGCAAGACCTGCGCCCCTCACAGCGCCCAATCCGCCCCGGCATGCTGGCATTTGTACTTCCCCCGTCTGTGCACCCACAGGTCTTAGCAGATCACTGATGCTGACAGCGGGGGGGACAACACAGACAATCAAATCAGGAGGAGGTCAGTGTCAGGAGGAGATGACAGACGCCCGCCGGGGCCTGTGACACTGCAGAGGTCACAGCGTGGCTGTGTGTGCGGACAACGGGGAGGCCGGGGGCTACGGACGTACCGGACACGTCCTCTGCTCCTGGAGATGTGCCGCGGTTCCGCGCTCGCAGCGTATCTGACGCTGGAGCTGCGCTCACCACGCCCACACCACGCCCTCTGCCAAACAACCCACACCTCTCACTAACCTCCTGCAGCTAACCACACCCCATGTTTACCTTTGCCATAATGTCATTTAGCTGCGGCCGCTATCTTTAATAAGGTCAGAAATTATGGCAGTAATCGGATCTCTGCTCCCTCTAGCACGCCCCAACACTGTAGCACCATCTATTAACCCTATTCTCATCACCTATATACTCTGCTACCCACAGAGCCGTCTTTATACTCTGCTACCTCAGACCCGCCTGTATACTCTGCTACCTCAGACCCGCCTGTATACTCTGCTACCCACAGACCCGCCTGTATACTCTGCTACCCACAGAGACGCCTGTATACTCTGCTACCTCAGACCCGCCTGTATACTCTGCTACCCACAGACCCGCCTGTATACTCTGCTACCTCAGACCCGCCTGTATACTCTGCTACCCACAGACCCGCCTGTATACTCTGCTACCCACAGAGACGCCTGTATACTCTGCTACCTCAGACCCGCCTGTATACTCTGCTACCCACAGACCCGCCTGTATACTCTGCTACCTCAGACCCGCCTGTATACTCTGCTACCTCAGACCCGCCTGTATACTCTGCTACCCACAGACCCGCCTGTATACTCTGCTACCCACAGAGACGCCTGTATACTCTGCTACCTCAGACCCGCCTGTATACTCTGCTACCCACAGACCCGCCTGTATACTCTGCTACCCACAGAGACGCCTGTATACTCTGCTACCTCAGACCCGCCTGTATACTCTGCTACCCACAGACCCGCCTGTATACTCTGCTACCCACAGAGCCACGTGTATACTCTGCTACCCACAGACCCGAAATGGAACCTAATGTATATATTAATAAATAATACTAAATGTACACAACAGTGCTGCAGACACATACCTTGGCATACGGGCCACCGGGTGAAGGAAGGACAGCCGGTCATAAAAATGGTAGTGGTTGGGCAATGGAGCGGCTCCCGGTTGTCTCTCAGAGTACTGCCGGTACTGCTTCTTATGCTGGTCCCGGCAGCTCCTCCACCGTTTTTTAAGATGGTCAACTGTGAAATGATTTGAAACCGGCTTTAGAGATGTGTAATATTTGAAACAACAAAAGTATGTGTACAAATCAACAATAACATTTTATTCATTTTGTGTGTGTAATGTGTATACAAGGCACAGTGACACGACAGTGTGGAACATCATCAACAGCATTACGGACATTGAGCTCACGTGGCCACAATCACAAATGAGGCAGGACACATGTCAACGCATAGAGAATGTAATAGTGCGGGCACCAGACTCTGGTCATTAGTGGTATTTATATACACCCAACCCCTTGGCCGAAAGAGCCAGGAGGATCAGACATTAAACTCATTGTACTGTTGTGACCCCATCCAAATATAGGCAACTATGCGGTGGAGCATGATAACACATTCAGGGTCCTGTATACCCTGCTATGGGGGCCCTGTATTCCCACTGCTGGGGGCCCTGTAAACCCACTGGGCCACTGTCTACCCACTGCTGGGGGCCCTGTATACCCACTGCTGGGGGGCCTGTACACACACTGAGGGCCCTGTATACAGGGACTGACTGGCACCCTACAGTTTGGGTCGCAACCCTCCCTCACTGGCCCGACACAGGTGAGGACGGGGTGTGGGGGGGGGGTGATGACTGGCGGCCGCCTCACAGTCACCGCAGCTCCCGCATTATCCTATGGCTCGCTCCCAGCCGCAGCCTCGCGCTCCTCACAGCCGCTCGCTAACAGTCGCAGCCGCACGCCACTCACAGACGCTCACTCCCGGACGCAGCCGCGTGCTGATGACGTCATCGCGCGGCCAGGAGCTTCCGTTTCCGCCTGCTGCTTCAGGGACATGCGGATTATTCATGCTCCTGCAGCCGCATGACCCGTGGCACCTGGGCCAGTCCGCCCCTGCCTGTATACCACAATATGGGGGCATGTATACCCAGCTGGGGGCCTGTATACTCTGCAGGGGGAGGTGTATACTCTGCTGGGGGGCTGTCTACCAGTGATAGCCGCTGTATACCAGGATGGCGGTGAATATGTTTTCATAGTTTTTCGGGCAAAAATAGGGGGGTCGGCTTATACACGGGTCGGCTTATACACGAGTATATATACAGTAAATGCAATATATAACGTGTAAACTCATTTAACTTACTTAGATTGCTCTGTTCCTCATGGTCACTCCGATGGAACGCAGGGAACATCTCTTGGGCGATCTCTCTCCAGGCTGTATTAATTAGGGTCGTATCCCCATACTCAGGATCTGTAGGGAGCCATAGAAATGGACGAGCCTCCACAAGTGCAATAAGACGCAGCGTGTTCACCATGCCACGTCCTGCTGCCATGATTGCACTGATGAATGGATCGCTCTGTGTGTGCGCCTGTCAGCGCGACTCGCTTCCTGTTTCCTTAAACCATGGTGTGTGCTGGAGAATCCCTTCCCTCGCATCATCGGCTACAAGCCTCAAAATAAGAGAAAAACCAGCGAGTTTGGACTCGCACACTTTCAGAGACACATCAGCGAGTTGTAAATGTCATTATTCGCTATTACTCGGGTCCCTATTCATTAACATTGGACTCGCTGGACTCGCAACGAGTCCCGAGTCCTTGACTCGGACTCGTTGGGGTCTTGCGATTCCGAGTCTTTTCGGACTCGCCCATCTCTATTAATGACAGCTGTGAGTTGACAGCTGACATCAAGTCCTGGATTGGTGTTGTACATGTCACTAGGAGACCCCCACATGACAAGTACTGTAAATGAATAGCTAAAAAACACAGACACAGAAAAAAATCTGTTGTTTTAAATAAAAAAACACTGAAATCCTCTTTTACCCAGCTCTGACGGTAATCCACAATGAGGTCCTTTAAAACTCCCTGGCTCTGGTACATCCAGATCGTGTGGGGAAAAGTAACATTAAAGTAATAATACCATACAAGCTCCAGCACTGTCAGTGAGTTCATCTGAGGTTACAGCTATTTAAATAATTTTAAAAAAGCTTGGGGTCGCCCATATTTTGACACCCAGCCAACATAACGCTCACAGCTGGGGGCTGCAGTATGCAGCTGTGTGCTTTATCTGCACTGTGTTTCAAAATACAGGGCACATCACACCATTTTTTTCAATTATTTTTAAACTAATATGATGGCAGCTTGGTTGCCATACACTAATGTGTAAGGAAAGCAATACCAGACATTGGAACAGAGGGTGAGGGTGCATTCTGACTCTAATAACCAATAACAGATGCTGTCACAGAAGACTGGCGGGGAAGCAAGTTAATATGCATGAAGTTTAATGAGCGAACCCGGAAGCAGAGTGACCACAGCGCACAGACTGGTTACTGTGATTCTCCGGCTTTAATCCCCATTTTACTTCCTTTGACATCCCCTAGCCCTTAACTTGTGTGAGTGAACCTGAAAAGTAACACAGACTTCTAAGGGAATTTCGTGTTGAGGGCACAGACACTGGGTATTTATGATCGAGCCCGAACTTTACAGTTCACTGATCATAATGTCATCATGTGTGTCCTCCAAGATACCTACTGGACTGTGGGCAATACACTTTGTAACATGTGCCATAATAACAAGAACCAAAGAAGTCAAAGAGGATACACACAACAGGGGAAGGCAAAAAGAAGTGCAAAAAGAATTAGATGTCATGCTCAGGGGTAGAGGAAGAGGTGAGTAGTGAGGAAAGTATTAATTATTCTTTACATCCTACATTCAGTATGTTTGGGGGTCTCAAGAAACCATCATACATAACATATTATTTGCATCAAATAATTTCTATGTTAAATATCCTTGGCCTATTCAAGCGATTTGTCAGATTTGAATCTGCACAAATTCTCTCATTTATTGTTAATGTTCACTACCAACACACAATGCAGTACATTTTCTCTCTTTTTATCGGTACATCATTAGAGCACCAGTCCAGTAATTTTTTAATTTCAACTTAAATTTAATTCCCTGCCCCCGTCTTATACTCACCTTCCGGCATCTTCATCTGTTTTCGACGTCACTCTGGTTGGTCTATGATTTGTGACCTGCGGGCTGCTCCAGTATTTCATGGAGTGTATCAGAGGTCACAACTTTTGACAAGTCTATGAGAGCATCATTCTGGCCTTGGTCTGGCTCCCATACTCTTCTATTGACAAAAAAAAGGGGGGAAAGACAAGAGGTGCAATAGTGCCCTTATCAGTAGACACTAGCTCGAGCTAAGTGAGAAACAGTGAACCACTCACCTATTCCAGTTGTGAGACCCACAACTGGTTTGTAGACCTGTTAGGATAATATCCTGATGGCTGCTGCAGGACTTCCACCGGTCTCACAATGGGAAGACGAAACCAGAAGTTTTAGGGAAGAGAGGTGTACCACAGTCCGCGCTGCCAGGGTTACTCACATCAAAGAAAAACGAGTAGACGATGTCCAGTTCAATCCTCCATTATTCTCCTACGCGTTTCAGTGCCATCCTGGCACCTTCATCAGGGATTAGGGTTCCTGATGAAGGTGCCAGGATGGCACTGAAACGCGTAGGAGAATAAAGGAGGATTGAACTGGACATCGTCTACTCGTTTTTCTTTGATGTGAGTAACCCTGGCAGCGCGGACTGTGGTACACCTCTCTTCCCTAATACTCTTATATTGAGCAGTTGTGATGTAATTTCTGCGTTCCAGGCAGACAGACGTTGCAGTCACAAGATGGCACCTCGGGACCTGAGTGGCACCAGTAAAAGGGGAAGATGCTAGAGGGTCAGTAAAAGACAGGTGAGAGAGGTCTTAGATTTAAAGCATCACTCCAGTGCTGAAAAAAACACACTGTTGTGGTGTTTCACGACAATAAATTAATAATACTAACTGTAAATATTAGGAAAAATAATTAAATAAGTGCATGTGGCCTGGAGACTTCAGAAACGCAGAATCTGGCAGATTCCAATGCTACTATCATTATTCTGTTTTAATGTGATTTTTAAGCTCATTTAGCTCATCATACGCTCTCATTTATTTACAGTTGCAGTGAACTTACATCTTAATATGCAATATTTTTTACATTTTCTATACACAAATGAAGTCTTATTAAAAATAGTATTTGACTGATTTCTCATTTATATTAAGATTTTTTCTTTCCCATGTGAATTGTAGTTTTTTTTTCATTATTGCTTATTACATAATTATTTCTCTTTGGATAATAATTGATTAATGTGACAACTTGGAATTGAAGGATGCCATTACTGAAATTTTTGTAGCAGTAGTTATTGTGGTTGTGATAAGAGATATATTACACCACACAGTTTATAACTTGCATCGGCTTTACTGGCAGTTCTTTAAACATAGTCTTTATGGGTCTGCCTAGCCTGGGTAGTCGCTGGAAGTTAGGATGCTGCACTCCCACCCACACACTTTTCTACCCTGTCACTCCTCCCAAGGGACTGGGTCCTCCCTATAGTGGCTCCACCCACGGTCCCCTACCTAGGGTGTGTGTATGCGTGTAATGAGGGGTCCCTTCTTCAGCATCCCGACCTCTCAGCCACAGGAATACCACACACTTTCTTATGGGTGCAGTACCCCTCCATGGCATCCCAACCAGTGGGGCACTATATATATATATATATATATATATATATATACATACATATATATATATACATACAACTAGAAACATTCTCTGCAGCACTCAGCTACTACCAATGATGTACATACGCTAAAAAGCTGTATATATATGAGAAAAAAGTTTAAAAACTTACGTTTTTACAAAATTCTTATTTTTTTTTTTTTGAAGTTCTTAGTACACACATTGGCCAATGTCTGTTTCCTCATCAACTGCGACAAAGTGACTTCAGGTCTGATGAGTCCTAACGCTGACATCCCTGCCTTCCTTGTCCTCCCTATCCCACTACTAAGTGGGCGGACACCATCTCGACCCTAGACCACCTGTAGGTGATGAGGGTGCAAATTGTTAGCATATGTACATCATTGGTAGTAGCTGAGTGCTGAAGAGAATTTTTTAAGTTGTTTGGCCCAGCGTCCCTGCTGGCACCAGTTCGCATTATGTCTGTGAGTGCTGTGCAGTTTTTTTTCTCTTTTGTATCGTGTGGAGTTGCTGGCTCCATGTCTGCAATTTGCACCCTCATCACCACAGGGAGGACAAGGAAGACAGGGATGTCAGCGTTAAGACTCGTCAGACCTGAAGTCACTTTGTCGCAGTTGATGAGCAAACAGACATTGGCCAATGTATGTACCAAGAACTTCAGAAATAAAAAAAATAAGAATTTTGAGTTTTTTGAAAAAATGTACGTTTTTAAACTTTTTTCTCATATATATACAGCTTGTTATCTTATGTGCTTCATTGGTAGTAGCTGAGTGCTGCAGAGAATTTTTCAAGTTGTTTGACCCAGCGTCTCTGCTGGCCCCAGTTCACATTATGTCTGTGTGTGCTGTGCAGTTTTTTTCTCTTTTATATATATATAAGTATATTGTATTTTTCAGACCATAAGACACACTTTTTTACTCCGAATTCTGGAGTAAAATGTGGGGTACATATTATAGTCCAAATGTACTATAGCTGGCTGTGAGGAGGGGGCAACAGGGGAGTGGGAGCACGGAGGAGGCATGAGAATGTCTCTGCTGCTGGATCCAGTGCTGGGAAAACCTCGTGGTGCCGATACTTACAGTGGAGGACTATTCATTAGCTGCTTCCCCGCTCAACTGTCAGCACTACTCAGTGAGAGGGGAAAAGCAAATGACTATTCCTCCACTTGGAGGAACCACGTGGTTTCCCCACCACCGGATCCAGCAGTGCTAGGAAGATTGGGAGTCCACTGTGCTGGGGTGAGCAGGCACAGCTGTGATCGCTGCAGAGGTGACAGCATACCTCTGGAGTACAGCATATGCTCACATTAACTCCTGTCACTGTCATCTTGCAGCCAATCTCTTACATGTCTTCTATCTCACATTGCAGGACCTGTGATGAGGGATTGAAGTGAGCAGGCTGGAGCATCACATGTAATGAAGAAGGAGTGCTGTCATGTGATGCTCCACCCGTCCTCTTCAATACCTCATCCCAGGTCCTGTAATTTGAGATAGAAGTGTTATATATCGACTCCAGGATGGCAGTGACAGCAGTTAATGTAAGTGTAAAAGCTAAGAATGAATTGTAAGTCTTAATAAATAACTATACATACAGGCTTTCTACCACTATAACTCCCAGCATGAAAAAGGATCTGCAGGACATGCTGGGAGTTATAGTTCTCCCTTGATATCAATTGCACCTATGAGATATTAAAGTAGCACTCCAGTGTTCTTTCTTCAGCACTGTAGTGGCGATTTAAATATTATCCCCCTCCCTGGTTCTTATATTCACCTTCTGGCATTTTTATATGGTACTTTACCAACATCACTCAGTTCCGTGGCAACATCTCTCCCTTTTACCACATTTTTTGCTAAAATCTTTTTTTCCTTATTATTTACTTCTAAAACCTGGTGCATCTTATGGTCGGTGGGTCTTATAGTCCAAAAAATACAGTATGTATCTTAAGGACATTAAAGATACCATGGTTAAGACTAGATTCATGTGGCATTTTCCACAGCATTTTTTTGATGGTTCAGTATTGTTTTCAATCTGGCTAAACATACAGTTTAAAAGAAGCTCCGAAATAGTGAAAAATCCATAATATTTATTAACTTATGTAGCACTAATAATTCCACAGATTTTTATTAATATTAATTCTAATTACATACATCAGTTATACTGTCCCCATTGGGGATCACAATGTAAACATGTCATTTTCTTCCAGCTCCGATAAATTGGTCACTCATCATATTTATGACAGATAGCAGAAATGACTACGCTGCAAACATTACTCCAGCAAGAGCTAGTGTAGGATTTGTGGTGAAGCACACACAGAGGCACACATCGCTCATTCGGTGCTCTTGATCCATGATGAGGCATGTGCCACTTCATGATTCAGGAGCATCTCAGGCACCTGAGGTACCATGATAACTGCATGAGCTGTGTCTTCAGGTGACCTCACTTGTCGCACCAAGGGCACAGCTGCTGCTCTTGGGACACTAATTTTGTGCTTGGAGTTCAAGCTGATAGGATGCTTCTTTTTCAGTGTGAACTATGATGCAGAAGAGCTGAGATGCCTTGAGGGACATTGTTGTGGCTTACCACTGGCGGGTATGTTTGGGGCTAGTAAATGGGAAAATGAGAGTTGTCTTTGTGTTCCATTTCAAATAAAGGATTTTTCTCTGTGCATTTTTTAATTATTTACTTATCCAATTAGTAATATGTGTGTATCATAGACACCTGAACATTACCAATTTGGACTTAATGACAGCTTTCAAGACTCATCAGGAGGAGATGGGTGAAGTGCCAGGATTTGTCACTTCTAATGAATGCAACAAATTTTGTGCAGCTAGGTGCTGCAATTCTTACCCTTGGGGGTAATAACTATGTGCCACCCCAGGGTGAGAATAACAGCCCCCAGCCATTCGCTCTAAATTGGCTGAGTATCAAATTGGGGGGACCCCATACTGCTGTATTTTTAAATTATTGTTTAAATAATAAAAAAACACCCGCATAGGGTCCCCATGCTTGATACTCAGACAAAATAAAGTGCATGCTGGAGACTGCAGCCCATAGCTGTCCACTTTGTCTGTGCTGAGAATGAAAAATACAGGTGACCCCTACACATTTTTTTATCCAATATTTATTAATTTTACACACATATAATGGCAGGTTGGTTGCCATACACATACTAATGTACATACTAAAACATATTAATGTATATGGCAACCAAGCACAGTCACCGATACAGATTGTGGGGGGCAGCCAATCACAGACGCTGTCACAGAGAGTAAGCATCTTTGATTGGTGGTTGCAATTCGGTGCAGTGAATATTCATGAAGCTTAATCAGCGGCCATGGAAGCAAGCAGCGGAAGACTGTAAGCTCTCTCTATCTATATTAGCGAACACTGCTAGAGACATTCACATGCACAATAGGCATACCAGATGTGGTTTTACCAGATCCGGCATGATTTGGTAAAACAGGGTGCGGCACCCAATGATTTCCATTATAATTGATGCTGGATCATTCCAGATATTGTTGGATACAGAAAAGGTTATATGAAATGTTTTTTGCACTAGTTAACAAGATCTGGCAGCAACCTGATGCAACAGGATGCTACCAGATGCCAATTAAAGTGAATGGGCAAAAATCTGGATCTGTGCCAGATTTAAAAGGGATGTGTGACAGTTGCCTAAAATGGTTAATGTCCAAAATGGTGGAAAATATACCAAAATATGTATCTGGTATAAAATTAAAACCACTGGATAACAATTTCAATTGATCCCAATGAAACTTCTGGAGAACAAATATACTACACTAGTAGTATCTTCCAAGACTTGTGTTTTTCTCCATTGTGTGACAATGCTGTACAGTCTTTCTGTGTTTCCCCATCACATCTTGTGCATTTTTGATGCTTTATTAATGTTCCTGTTATTAAAATGTTGATGAATTGAAACTGTTGATGTGTGACTATGAGTCGATAGTTGGATGATCAGATATGCCAGGAGCTGAAGAGCTGGAACTACCTTGCAATTTATGCATTTTAGAATCTTTGCATTTTTCTTTCTTTAGAATGGATTTAGGAACTTGATTTTTATCTCTATTTCTGCTTCGAAAATATATGTGATTCAAAGAGCAATCCAAAAGGACAGGTTGGAATTGTATTTTTACTGCATGAATTTCTTCATAGAGACAGATTTCGACCTTAGTAAAAGAAGTCTTGAATTCTGAGATTTCATAATTTTAAATAGTCATCTGTTTACGTTTATCAATTTCAAGTTTCATTTCCTTGAGATTGGACTCCACTTGTTTAACAATTCTCATTCTGGCTGTCATAAATTTAAATTGAGTGATTGTGCATAACTTTAGACTACTGGCCAGTTAGAAGTTACAGGAACAAGATAGCACAAAGGGACTGTAGCGGAGCCAAAAAAATTATGAAGTCCCTGAAGGGTAAGTAGGTTACAGAGAGGCAAAGGGCCTACACTTAAGGCATCACTCCAGGGCTGAGTGGTGCTTTAAGAAAGTTTTTACCCAGTATACGTACTGTCTGCCACTACAGTCCCTGACAAAAGTTTTATGTCGCTTATCCATGTTATGTAAATAAAAGCTTATAACCGAGGTTAAATTCATCCATTGGCTGTATAAATTACTCTTACAAAAGCTGAAACCCTCTCAAATTTGGTTTAGGTTAGGAAAATAAATTGCTTCAATGCTGAAATATTGATCATTTAATGAACACAGAATGGTCAGATTTTGGCAAGACAAAAGTTTTGTCACCCACAGAAAGTAATGTCATATTCAAACAAATAATTACCTTAAAATACAAATATATAGAGTCATATTAAATATTTTGTGTGACTTCCATGAGCTTGAAGGACTGCATCCATGCGGTTCAACAATGATTCATACAATTTATTAATGAAGTCATCAGGAATAGCAAAGAATGCAGTCTTACATGCCTCCCAGAGTTCATCTAGATTCTTTGGTTTTGTCTTCCAAGCTTCCTCTTTCATCTTACCCCAAACATGCTCAATGATGTTTATGTCTGGTGACTGAGCTGGCCAGTCCTTGAGCACCCTGATCTTTTCTGCCTGGAGGAACTTTGTTGTAGATATGGATGTATGAGATTGAGCACCATCCTGCTGCAGAATTTGACCCCTTTTATGATTTGGAATGTAAGAGGTAGCTAATACTTCTTGATATTTTAGGCTATTAATATTGCCTTCCACTTTGCAAATGTTTTGCACCCCCATACTGAATGTAACCCCTGACCATTATCTTTCCACCACCAAATTTAACTGTTTGCTTGGTGTATTTTGGATCCATACGGGCTCCAGTAGGTCTCCTGCTGTATTTGTGGCAACTGTGGTGTATTTCTACTGAATATTCATCATAAAATCCACCTTCTGCCACTTTTCCAGTGTTTAGAAGGCTGTGGGACTTTGCAAATTCCACACAGTTTTTTTATTTGCCTTTTGCTGGCTTCTGGGCACTGATTAGACCATGGAGGCCATTTCGAGACAGAATCCTACAAACTGTTCTAGTTGACACAGGTGACCAGGCCTGTTGGAGCTCTGCTGCAGTTGAAGAGGGGATTGCTTCTGATTTTCTAACAACAAACATTCCTCCTGAGCAGTTGTCTTGTGGTCTGCCGGACCAGGGCTTGTCAAACACATCTCCAGTCTCTTCAAATTTTTTTTAATTCTTTGCACTTGACGCTGAGACACATTAAAGGTGCCAGCTACCTCTGCAGTGGATCTGGTCTTCAGCCTCTTGATAATCAAGGCTTTGGTCGCATTGCAGGGTGGATTTTTGGCATGTTGTCAGAGCTCAAGTTGCAGTTCAAGTGAAGGTCTGGGGTGCTGGGTTTCTTTTATACACACCCACTAATTAACCGATCATTTACTGAGCACAGGTAAGGATGTAAACTAGGACTGAGTGTATTATATGACCAGGCGACAAAACTTTTGTCTTGCCAAAATCTGACCATTCTGTGTTCATTAAATGATCAATATTTCAGCATTAATGCCAATTTATTTTCTTAACCTTCACCACAGGAAGGGTGTCAGCTTTCAAAAGTGTAATTTATAAAACCAATGGATGAATTTAACATCAGGTTATAAGCTTTTATTTACATAACATGGATAAGCGACATAACTTTTGTCAGGGACTGTATAAAATAAAGTGTTCAGCAAGGAAATTGTTGCTAGCAAAGCTGTCTAGTGGCAGCTGTAGAAGTCACAATGTATAGAATTAGGACAAGACAAGTAAGAAGATGAGTGGTACTAACTACAGAAGCCCTGGCAGCAGCCACACAATCAAGTAGTATAAAACAAGTAGGCAGCAGGAGATGGCTAGCATTGCTGGGTAGTGGCAATGACAGGAGCTGCATAACAGAGGACAGTCAGCCATGCACTTGGTAGGTCTAATTAATCATTAGAACATCTGTAGGTGAATAAAAGTTGACATTGTTATATACCTGATTCATTTTGACAAATGTAAGGTTTTTACTGTTTGCAACAAGCAACCTGGTCAATTTGATTGTGAAAAAGCTACTAGATATGCTAAATAATGTCTCTGATATTACACTAGAGACTGCAAATGATAATAATCCCACATCAAACTGGGCCACTTCTTGACACTGATCAAATCTGACACAAAAATTCATGGGATCAGGCTCAGGGTGTCTGCAAACAAAAAGGCCACAGTCTAGGTATGACTGAATCTGGTTGTTAAGTCAGTCCATCTCTTTTTGCTGAAGTGTTTAGAGTTGCAATAGTCTATGATATTAAGTATACTGACGCTTTGGCTGCTACAATGGCTATATATTGTAGACCTAATCCTGGCATATGCAGGGGAGCATTGGGTTTGTGGGGACTGCAGAGTGGTCTGTTGGTCAGCTTGAAGGTGGCAGGTGTATTTTCAGTCAAAGCTTTGCAGAGTAGGTATCACATCTTATTATGATAATATGCCAAGTTGTAGTCATTTTGAAAAGTCAGAAAGATTCCCCCTTTTTGCATTTAAAATGAGGGTCTACAGCAAATCATAGCTAACAAATAGTCATCATCCTGCTTAATGTACAGAATATGCCTGTCAGCCCACAAGAATTATAGCAAACAACTTGCTATTGTCATCAGCACAATCAGACACAACCAAGGGTTTATTTTCATTATCTCATTGGAATGGTTTGTTTTCATGGCCAGCATGTTCAGCATTTTCACTTTAACTATTGACCTTGCCCCCTGCCTGTATTAAGACCAAAATTCACCTGTTTCTCCTCCTTCTTCAAATCCTGCAGCAGGTAATATGGACATTGAGGGTCCCTAACAGATATGAGGCTGTGATTAACAGGTACAAGTTGCTGTTCTTTCTTTAATGCATCTTGTATTCTGATGAGTGATGAGTACCAGGATATACGGCATATGAGAACTGTCACATTGTCCATAATAGATTTTTATGCATCTTCAAAGGGCATAGTAAGTGACACACATCTTTGATTAGCTACTATTTTTGAATATCAAAATAACTCATGCTTCAATTTGCATGCTGTATGACACAGTCTTTCATCACTTTACACTGCTTGTACAGATGCTGCAATATATACAGTGTCCTATTCTAGAAGCTTGTGCTGTTGCAAACTAGGTTGCTGTATGGCAGACCATTTTGTATAAAACACAACTATTAGACTAACATAATGATGGCTGCAGCAGCCCAAACAATGAAGAAATGCAGTCAATGCAGTGAGAAGAGTTAAAACCATGCTGCAATTGTGGGAAGATGAATGCAGGATTATGGGAAAGTAATTTATAATTATTATGATTATTATTTATTATTAATCACTTTCCCAGGTATGTGCACTCATTTTTCCACATTGGCAATCCGATTTTAACCCTTTTTACTCCATTGTCTGTAAATATAATATTAAAATAGGTAGCAAAACTTTTTTTAAGTTGAGGCATATACAATTTTGTTTAAGTGTTCTCACCCTGATCAAAAATTGGTCCATGCTAAAAAGTCTTTATGAAGATACACGAATGGAAGATAGAGTAAGAATTGTTATCTCTTAAGGTACACGCCGCTACAGAAGGTTGGAAACAACCGGGTGTCTCACGTGCACGAGCACGTACCAACGGTTGCTAACGGTACCCGATACCGCCTTTACACGCCGCTACAAGGTGCTCTACAGAAGGTTTAATCTATCCCTGGAGGCACCGCCGGGTGCCACAAGTTACCTTCTGTAGAGCACCTTCCCTCATTTACACGCCGCTACAGAAGGTAATATGGGAGGACCTGGTGCAGCATGGACAACACATAGGCGTGCCAGAGTTGTGGATTACGAGACGCTAGTACGATGATTGGACAATGCAATAGCATCATGATTGGCCAGCCATCGCAGGAAGGCTGGCTAATACATGATGCTATTGCAATTGTGTACTGTGACTGGTCAGCTCCTTAAATATGCCGCCCTATGCAGGGACAACCAATCGTAATGCAGGAGCTTCCACCAATGATCGCTGAAGGGGGGCGGTTTCCCGGAGGCTGTGTCACGCCCCAGGGAGTTAACTAGGTGACGAAAAAACCTTACCCTACCTTATTTAGACGCCGCTACCATCGGGTTGAAACCAAAGTGTTTTAGAGCACTGCTCTGAAACAGGTGCCGAAAGTGACGGGTGGCAACAACCTAGTTTACAGGCCGCTACCTCGGGTTGATTTGACGTTGCAAGATACATATGTCTCCGAAAGCCGGTTGTTTCCAACCTTCTGTAGCGGCGTGTAAAGGTACCTTTAAAGATAGAACATTGATGAGTCATATTGTTTCTTATATCACCAAATATTAAAAAATGTGCTTTTCAAGAACCTAAAAAGAATTTTGATTTACTCATTAGGCCAACAGATAAAGGGGTTTTATATTAATCTAAGTCTATATGATAAATTAAATATGCAGATACTCTCACATCCTGAGGTTAAAGAGGACCTGTCACCAGCCTGCTGCATTGCAAACTTAATGCAGCATGTCTGCTGCATTCAGGGAAGGGCTTCCCCATGTTCCTAGCCCCCATGTAAGTTTTTAAAAAGAAATTAGAAAACTTCCAGTTAAGTGGTCTAAAGGGTGGGATCTTATTAAGTGGTCTTCACTGCTGGCACAGGCCTCCAACCTCCTACTTGTATATTCCGCCCCCTTCTATGTCTCTGCGCCACCTCCTGTTCTGCTGGCTCTGCCCTCCTCCTCTCCTGCTCTCTGAATAAAGCATAAACAGGGCGGGAATCTGGCGCTGACGTCAGACCAAATGCTTTGCAGCCGCTCTGAACATGCTCTGTGGGCAGGTTGAGTGACAGAGAGCAGGAGAGGAGGAGGGCAGAGCCAGCAGGACAAGAGACAGTGTAGAGACATAGAAGAGGGCAGAATACACAAGGTGGAGGCAGGGAAGACTGTGCCAGCAGTGAAAACCTCTTAATGAGATCCCACCCTTTAGACTACTTAACTGTAAGCTGTCTAATGTATTTTTTAAAGATAACAGGGGAGCTAGAGACATGGGGGAGTACTTCCCTGAATGCAGCAGATACACTGCATTCAGTGCTAAATTTAGTTTGCAATGCAGCAGGGGGGTGACAGCCCCTCTTTAAGCAAAAAATAGTAGCTGACATATGAATTTTGGGAGGAAAAACTAAGTTCTTTATTTGAAATATATCTCCAATCACTTTTAAGCCAACTTACCTGGGTATATTACATTTAGTAAGCAATAAAGATCATTGTATACCAGACAGAACTAAAATGCATATATGCAATAAGCTAAAGAATACAAAAAGTACTTTCAATGTAATAACATAAATGTATATCTTACATTCCAGGAACTTCCCATTAACTGGGCAGCAGATTGCTTGTTTAGTACTGTAGGTCCTCCAAGTATTTTAGATCTACTCACTATCAATATGTTGATTATGAATATTTTGTTTCTAATTACTATATACACCTGCGCTGTCAGTATTTAGCGCTTCTGCGCTAAATATTTAGGGCGCAGGTGTGTGGACAAGGCCAAAGTTCACTTTTAGCACTACTTTCAAAAATGATTGCTTCAATCTCTTAATTCTTGATCAGTCAAACTCTTTGACAAAGACTGTGCTATTGTTGTTTACTTAGATGTCAGTAAACTAAAACGTTAAAACTAAAAATTATTACAATATCACAATAACTTGTTACCTGTAACAAAATAATACAAAAACTGAGGAGTATATGATAAACCTAATACACACCTAAAAAGTTCATGTCATGGAGATATGTAGTTTTCCAAAAAACATTTTTATTTAAAAAATGCCTATCACATAAAACTATATAAACAACTGGAAATGACCAAAAGCTAGAGTTTCAAAATTCTAAGTTAACAATTTGTGCAGAATATAGCAAAAAATGTAAACTAATGGCTGAAAAGGCCCATGTAATGCATCCTAGGGTTAATATTGTACTTTGTAGAGGGGTTCACAACTAGTGCCATGACTGGTACAGGGTAGAAGCATTGGTGTAGCGTTTTTAGAGGATTATGATCTTGGCTGCTGCATTCAGGATAGATTGGAGATGAGAGAGTTTAATAAAATGTAGGTTATATGAACAAGCGAGTGATTGGATGTAGGTAGAGAAGGAGAGATCTGATTCAAATATGACCTAGAGACAGTGGGTGTACTGCAGGGGAATAATGGTAGAATCACACACAGAAATGGCAATATTGGGGTTAGAAAGATTAGTAGAGGAAGGAAACATGAGAAGTTCAAATTCAAATTTTAACAGTCATTTTAAGGTAGTGAGAAGACATGGTGTTTGAGACAGCAGACAAACAATCATTGGTATGTTTTAGTAATGCAGGGGTGATGTCAGGAGAAGTGTATAACTTAGTGTCAGCAGCATAAAGATGGTACTGAAAACTTATTCTACTGACGGGTTGTCCAATAAGGCAGTGTATAAAGAGAAGAAAAGGGTGCTAAGTACTGAACCCTGAGGGTCCTTAACAGTGAGAAGAAGAGAAGCTAGCAAAAGATACAATGATGGAGGAGCGGTCAAAGAGGTTGGAGGAGAACCTTGAGAGAGTGGTGTCCTTGAGTGCAATAAAGTAGAGCATGGTGAGGAGGAGCTGGTGATCCACAGTATCAAATGGAGCAAGAAATAGAGGACAATCAGCAGGGAGTAGCAACCATTAGATTTAGACTGCTTTCACATTGCGATTTTAGAGTTTTACAACGGACAGCCACAGATCCGATTTGGCCCCCATGTTATCCTATGGGGATCAGATCGGATCGGATTTGGCCTAATTGCCATCCGATTTTGTCGGATCCAATGGTTCCGATTTTTTGCTGTACCAAAATCGGAGACTGCTCCGATTTTGGGCACAGAAAAAAATCAGACAAAAATCGGATCTGACAAATTCGGATGGCAATTAGGCCAAATCCGATCCGCGGCCTTTAACATGGGGGGCCAATGGATCACGGGTCCGAGAAAAGACAGGATCATTTCTCTGACCCGAGTTTAGTGTACTGAGCATGCTCAGTACACTAAAACTGCTCCTAACCATCTAATTTCACGCAATATTAAGTAAAAGCAAGGGTTAAAAATAAAAAATCTGTATTCTCAGCTTTCTAGCGATCCCCCAATGGCTCCAGCAAGCTCGGGTGTGACTATAGGACCTGTCTGTGACGTCACATCCCGATCAGCTGATCGTGTCACATGACTGGTTACCGCGGTAACTGCGGTCATGTGACCCGGTGACGCTGCCTGTTTGTGACGTCACGGCAGGTCCTGTAAGCATCGAGAGCTGCTGAAGGAGGACCCGGACACAGAAAAGGTCACCTCCTGTGGTGTCTGTTCCTGTCTGTGGGGTCCTACAAAAAGTAGGATCCCACGGACAGGAAAAATATGTGGTGTGAAACCAGCCTTAGCTGTTAGTAGATCATTAAAGACTTTAGTAAGAGCAGTGTAAGGCACTGAAATATGATTGTAAAGGGTCAAGAAAAGAATTATCTGAGAGATAGAAAATGAGATGGAAGTGATCCAAGCGTTCCAGAAGATAAGAAATGTAAAGGAGATTAGAGAGGGGTCTATAGTTAGCAGAGCAGTAATGGTTGAAGGATGGTATTTTAAATAATGGGTTTATAAAGGCATGTTTGAAGGAGGAGGGAAAGACACCAGATGAGAGATAGGTTAAATATTCTAATTAGGTGAGTGGTGACATCCTTCTGAAAAAGAAAAAAATAACTGATAAATAATAAGAGAATGGTTTACTTTAAAAGAAGATTGATAACATTTTCAACAATCCTGAAAGAAAATTAACTTTCCTCAAGCACAACATGCCATATAAACTTTCACTTATCATTCACCAACTAGTGAGATTAAATATCCTGACAAACAAAAGTATATTAAAACTCTTTTAATACAAATGTTATTTCAAATTGTTAATCTTGCAGTTCTGGCACTTCTCTGCAATCCAGAAAATGAATCAGGGACCTTGTGGAAGATTATGCACAGCTTGAAGGGATATAAAAAATAGGCATAAAGAGCTGACATTCAAAAAAAATACAGCAACTCAAGGATAAATTCTGCCAAGATGAGCTTAATTTATCAATGTCAATAACAACAGTGAACACAGTGCAGGAATACATGCATATTAATTGAAAATAATTCAGATTAAATCACCGTGGTTTGACATTTTGAGATAGGCACTTTATCTTTTTAAGAAAGAGAGCTCTATAAAGTCTCTAATCTAAAAACACATCTTAATTGCATGTTATCACCTCCTAATTGCTTCCATATTATATTAAACATTTTGCTAATTACTTGCATGATCATGTTGTAAATAGCTGGAGGCTGTCGCTCATCGCCATAATGAACTGAAGGCAAGTGGGCACAAAGGAGTCAAGGATGAGGTCTCAGCCCTTAGTTGCAAATAATGGCCCAAGATGAGAAGAAAAATCATTAGGAATGATCTAGCTTCCCATCAAAGATAGGACAAAAGACAGAAATCAAATGAAAGAAGTCTTGGAAATTGTCACTTTGCATCTTTTTATAGCCTAAGGGAGAAAAATCTAGGTTTGATATAATACAGCAAAAAAGAACATAGATAATATATTTTGTGCTAATGCATTTCACATCACATAAGCAAAGCACAATTGCACAAATTCATTTTTTTTCTCATTAGTGTATAATCTGCACCCCATCTTGACTGAAAAAAAACAGAAATTAAACATTTTTGCAAATTATTAAAAAAAAACTGAAATATCTGTGAGGCACCGCTGGCATGTCCCCATGGCCGGGGCGCCTCGCATGCAGGATCAGTATAGGATCCTGTGCACATGAGCCGGGTTGAACCATAGATGTGTTATATAATCATGTCCAGCACCCAGTGTGTCAATGTATGAAACATTCATGACCCTAATGAGCGGCTGTGAGATCAATGAGCGGCTGAGGGCATTGTGTGAACCAACCCAGAACACAGGGAGTTAACAATAGCTGTGTGAAAGCTGTAGAGATCAGGCACATAGATAAGCAGCTGTGTAGGAACCAGAGAAGGCTAATTGCTAGTGGCCAAGTGGGTGGGTCCATGTGGGCGTGGCAGGCACGATAAGAGCCTGCCAGCTGAGTGATTGAGAAGACAGACTTCAGAGATCAGTCAGAGGATGACAGACTTGAGAGACCAGACTGGAGGCACAGTCCTGAGAGACCAGACTGGAGACTGATGACCAGAGCCTAGAGAGGGAATTGGATTGAGAGCAGTCCTGAGCTCTGGGATATGCGAGGGTGAAGGAAGCCTGTGGCCAGACCGAGAGGTTAGTGGAGCACCTGGGTGTAAGGGGGTCCTGGCTGAACCTGTAGGAGGAGACCTTGGGCAACGCTTTGACTGCACTGAAACTCAGGTGGCTCACAACCTGGTCTGGGCCTAGAGGGCTGTAGTCCATGCCAGACTGCGCTGGTGTGAGTGGTCTGGGCCTGACAAGGCTGATGTCCATACGAGTCCATGAGGGACTATGGAAGTGGATGACGGCTGAAGAAAAGGGCCGTGTATGATGTGGGACCGTGAGGTCCGTGTGTGTGTGTGAATGGAGGCAGAGCAGAAGCCTCTGTGGGAGAGAGAAGACCAAGTCCTGTGAGAGTGGAGCCGAGAGGTCAGACGACAGGGGTTAAGAGAGTACCGGGAGTTGGGAAGTGGGGCTGACCCTGGAGGGGCTCGCGAGGGCGTGTTTGGTGCAGCCGCTTGCCTGGAGGTCTGGCCCTGGTGATGGCAGACTTGGAAGCGGTTGGCGACCTGGAGACACGTGCCAAGGAGTTCTTGGGGGCCTGACTTGCCCTGGAGCTCCGGTGACTAAATCCGGGTTGGGGCCTGGCTCAGAGCAGCCGGAGTGCTGTGTAGGGGCTGTGGAAAGAGTTAGCAGCCTGTATGGAAGGGACTAGACTCTCTAAAGGGGAATTAGGCCAAGGAAGAGCCTGGCCATAGGGTAAATACGTCAGGTGTGAATAGGGGTGAGCCGACTAGGCCAGGATCCCTAAGTGACGGTGTATTACCCATGTACGCTGTGTGTGTACCGGTACCGTAAGGTAACGGGGTGTTAGAATATGATGCAATATAATGTACTGTGGAATGTAATGTAATGTGATGTTATGGTATGTGATGTGAGTGTAATATATGTATTTTACATGAGAGGAGCAGTTTACACCTAATAAACTGCTGCATAATGGTGAAAAACTGTGTTGGTGTCACTGTATGCTGTCAAGCGAACCCCCAGGGAAACGCGACCTCACATATTACATGGTCAAAAGTATTCAGACCCTTTGCTCAGTATTGAGTAGAAGCACCTTTTGAGCTAGTACAGTCATGAGGCTTCTTGGGAATGATGCAACAAGCTTTTCACACCTGGATTTGAGGATCCTCTGCCATCCTTCCTTGCAGATCCTCTCCAGTTCCTTCAGGTTTGATGGTGAATGTTGGTGGACAGACATTTTCAGGTCTCTCCAGAGAGGCTCAATTGGGTTTAGGTCAGGGCTCTGACTGTGCCATCCAAGAATGGTCAAAGATTTGTTCTGAAGCCACTCCTATGTTATTTTAGCTGTGTGCTTAGGGTCATTGTCTTGTTGGAAGGGAAACCTTGAGCCAAGTCTGAGCTCCAGAGCATATTGGAAGAGGTTTTCATCCAGTATATCTCTGTACTTGGCCGCATTCATATTTTCTTCAATTGCAACCACTTGTCCTGTCCCTGCAGCAGAAAAACACATTTTAGCATGATGCTGCCACCACCATGTTTCACTGTTGGGATTGTATTGGGCAGATGATGAGCAGTGCCTGGTTTTCTCCACACATACAGCTTAGAGTTATCACCAAAAAGTTCTATCTTCATCTCATCAGACCACAGAATCTTATTTCTCATAATCTGGGAGTCCTTCATGTGTTTTTTTCAAACTCTATGCAGGCTTTCTTATGCCTTGCACTGAGGAAAGGCTTCCGTCGGGCCACTCTGCAATAAAGGCCTGACTGTTGAAGGGTTGCAGTGATAGTTGACTTTGTGAAACTTTCGCCATCTCTCTACTGAATCTCTGGAGCTCAGCCACAGTAATCTTGGGGTTCTTCTTCACCTCTCTCACCAAGGCACTTCTCCCACGATTGCTCAGTTTGGCTGAACGGCCAGGTCTGGGAAGACATCTGGTGGTCCCAAACTTCTTCCATTTAAGGCTTTATGGAGGACATTGTGCTCTTTGAAACCTTGAGTACTGCAGAAATTCTTTTGTAACCTTGGCCAGATCTGTGCTTGCCACAACTCTGTTGATAAAGCTATCAATTTAGGTGAGCACCTAAAACATGCTCTTCCTCTTACCTGTCTGCTTTCCCATTTATATTAGTACCTTACATACATGTAGGAAGAAATGTCTTTGACACAGGTGATGGTCAAATCAAGTTCCTGTTTATTGTTTAACACATCATTCTTTATACCCAAAAATACATCACAGAATCAGGGAGTGCTCTGCCCCCTAGAGTCACTATGATTGGATTAGGGGTCTAGACATCATATCTAATTGGTTCATACATAATCATTAGTCTTAGAATATACTGTTAAAATCCCCATATTAACACACTTCCACCTATCAACTCTGTGGTCAGCTGTCTTCCTCTTTTCTCACGGATGGATTCTAGACATCTTATGAAATATCTATTGCCTAATTTTTCTTTTAAATGTCCTATTATCATACTAGTAGAATTTGTATACATAATATTGAGTTGTGTGTTTTTAGACAGTTACAGATTATTAGCCATACAGATAGTTAATAGTCAATAATAGAATATCAATATCTTTGAAAATTTTCACATATTTGATTCCACAACAGTTCCCTCCTCAGGACATATTCAAAGAGCTTACTCTAATTTCTTAGCCCTTTGCCCTAGGCTGCCAGGAAAGGGAATGGGAAGCTTCACCAGCATTGAGACAAGCCCCCTAAACCATGGGAAAATGCCTTTGGAGCTGCATTTCCCACACCCTAATCTGTCCCTAGTCTGCCTACTTGTTGGTTTCTACCCATAATATGTATCAGAGGAGACTATTGATCTCCTTGTGGCTAGATATCATCCTCTTCATCCTGATCTTGATTCCTCAGTCTTGGGACTTCCAATTCTATTGACATCATCATTGCAGGGTCCTTCAATGTTCTTGACAACATCTTTTTTGCACATGTAACTATGCAAACTATGCAGCACATTATTAAATCTAATACAGTAAAGGAAGAAATGACAACCATCCCAAATATAGCAAGTGTGCTTTTCCACCCATCCAATCAGCTAAACCAACTATCCCATGGGTTTTGTAACCCAGAATTAGTAGTTAACTTTAACTCAACTTTAACTCATCTGATGAATCTGTAGTTTATTTAATGCTATGCTTATGCAATGGGGGTGTATGTACTGCAGAAGAGGCTGAGAAACCAACAGTCCCCACTTTCTTTTGGCCAGGATCATATCTAACACCATTCTATTCTGATAGGCCATTATTGATGTGGGCCCCAACTGATCAACAATCCTTTTCAGGGCATCTTTAGTATGATTTCAAAACCTTTGCTGATTGAAATAGAGGTAAATGATCTAGGCCACAATCTTATCTATGGTTACATAAGGAAGTATTGACTCAAAACCAGCAACTATTTTGTCTCTAGCATTGAATTCGCCTGGAACCCCTTCTGGAACACAAATTAAAACAATGTACCCATGCTGATCTAAAACACCCCTTCTATTCACTTTTTGTTCTTTTGTCTGATTGCTCATTTTTGAGCTTCTGATTCCAATCAGGCAAATCAAGAAATGAACACTTTCATTAATGTGCACTGTACCACCCAGTGCATCTGTACTTTCATGTCCCACATTGCCAATATGCATTCGGAAGTTGATATGCTTGATTTACCAAATATTTATCGTACTGATGAGTGTGGTTTGGTACTTTTTTGTCCTGATTACAAAAGGAATTTGGCAGTTTACTCACTTGTACACCAGGCCCCTTTCTTTATAAACACATGTATTGTCCAGGATAGGCAGTGATACTGTGCCCTACTGGTTTATGTTCTTTATGAGGGGAATATACATGTAACATGGTCTTTTGACTCCTTAGTTGTGGTGATGCAGATGAATAGTATGGATCTATGTGTGGTTAGATACTTGATACTATGAGGGCATGGTACTATTTGACAGTAGTAAAACTGATATGACACCAAAAAGTTGTTACTCCACACTCATCGGTACCTTTTCCCTTTAACTGCTGCGGTCGCAGGGACTAGCCTGTAGGCACTTTGCAAATTGCACTCAATAAGGACCCAGTCTCTTGGTCAGATCTGTGGGACCTGGTCGGCCTCCCTCACTTTAGGCTTTGTGTCTTTGCATGCCTGGGATGAGGGAGAAACCTGAAGAATATATATTTAGATATTTAGACATTTAACATCCTCTCATGAATACCTGCTGTGGTGTGTGGGAATTTCCCAAACAAGGTCTTGTAAGAAATTATTTGTACCATCCTGTATATAGCCTATATGTATTCATGTTTCTTTAATTTAGTTAATTTATTTTAAGAAAGTATCCTTTTTCACTAATTTTTTTTGCATCTCATCATTGACACATTAAGAAAAATTAGTAGTTATTACTCAATAATTTCTGGGAAACTGACCAAGAAGATTTCTATGCAATGCAGTATGACATCACAATCTATAATATAGTTTTAGTTCCTCCTCCAGGTTAATTGTGATCCTTCTATGCCAGGCGGGTGACTCGCATCTTTTTGGAATACTGCACACATCTATATTTTACACCTCGTCTTCAGATATCTTAATTTGCCATCCCTGAGGCGAATGGAGTGCTGGGTTATTGCTTTACTCTTGAAAAGCTTTTACCTTATGATTTTTCATACTGTGTTGTGTGTAAATTGAATACAAGATTGTTCATGGTGCGTGCTCGAAAACCAGGTGGAACCAGTTGTAATCCCCGAGCCATTGTACACAGTGACCAACCTACTGTGGTGTGTTTGCCATGATCAGAAATAGGGGTTTTAGTTGACAAGGCTTATCTTGCAATTCTGCCTTCCAGCTCAGCTTCCATTTCCTCCACTATACCTCCTTTTTTCCCTATCTCGAGCAGTTTGACACTGGACCGGTGATTTACTGTGGGCAGGGGCATGATAGGCACCTTTCCTGACACTTTCCTCTGTTTCCTAGGCCTTCTTTTACTCTTGCCATTTTACCCCCAAGAAGTCACCTGCAATGTTTACTTACCTTATGCCATCCCGGGCTGGTAACATGGCTGGTAACATTCGTGTCTCCGTTCTGTTCTGTTTTATCAATTCTGCATTTTCCATAGGCCTACCAATTTGTAAGAGTGCTTTACCTGAAGCACCACTGCTCCATACGTTTCAGTGAGTGCACGACAACTGTGCAGGAATATGCCAAAGTGTAATCTCCCATCTGGCAACTGAAACCTTGGAATTCATTAGAGATATTTGATCAATGCATTTGTGCCCAATTAAATAATTTAATACCCTTACCCCCTCTGAATCTCTTGATCAACTTCAGAAAGAGAGTCAGAATGGCAAGTGGGGTTGCATTTGTGAGAGGCGTGAATTCTTCTATGGATGCTATACAGGATATAATTTGTCTCTTCCTGCCCTTTTTGTCACTTCAATACTATTTATATTATACAATAAATGGCATTGGATCAATCAGAGGATTATTCTGTCTAAATCAATAGCCATTGCAAGCGTGCAGTTATTAACCTGCCATATGATTTCATATCTTGGGTTGTATTTCTGTATTTCAGGAAGAAAAATTGCATAATAACTCCTCTTGTCTCTCGAAGTTCAAACAGGAATGGTTTCAACGGCCCGCGCTGCTGCTTCAATAAATGTACTCCAAAAGCATTGTTTCCTCCATCTCCTTCTTTATTCCTCCACATAAACCAATGTGTTTCGGTGCAACCCTCGCACCTTCCTCAGGGTAATTAATTACATTATAGTTCCTCTTGTCTCTGTCTTCTCATTAAAACTGCCAGTTAGGTCGGTGAGAAGCTACAGAGCTATACTCCGTAGAGTTGGTACCTTGCTTTGGTTTTCATGTCGACTGGCTGACTTACAGAATTTTCTGTAATGTCCTTCCTTTCCACTGTTGTAACAGGCCAGTTTGGGTCTCGCTATATTTGGGTGTAGTGTAGAGTCTTGTGTAACCATCACATTGTTGTGAGGAGGCTTGGGTGGCAGATTCATCTCTATTCCTCTCGCAACCTGAAAAAAGGGTGCTTTGGTCTAGTTTCCAGCATTCAGGTCTCGCAATATGCAACTGTCTTCGTATAGGTTCACAGAGGCCTAGGACAAAGGCTTGCACCCACACCTGTAGATGGGATTTGTCATAGTAACTGAACCCTAGTATAAATACATTAAATTCAACCTGTGGACAAATTTGTACACAGTTTCATCTTTCTTCTGCATTATATCCTGTAGAGACATAGCTTGATCAGCTAGACAGTTATTTGCCCAGCTTTATAATCTGTCCAGGAAAGCTTCATCTGACTCATTTGAACTTTTATTTGCTCGAGTACTTCTTTAAAATTTAGAGCACTTTCCATAATTGGCCAAAAAACATTCCCGCTTTTATCTTAACAAGTCCACATAAATCAGCCCATGAAGCGGAGTGCATCTTTTGAATCTTTCAAACCTTCCATAGAATGACATGGGTTGCTTTCCTGGATCAGGCAAACTGTTTACCACGGTCTGTGCCTCCTGGGGTCTCCATGAGACATTACAATGTCCTGTCCCTCCGGGTGGGAAAAAGTTGAATGTGGCATGAGGGTATGGCCAGCATGAGTGGAGTACAAATCAGGTGAAATTGACACCCCATCCTGATTAGAAGAGTAAATGGTTTTGAAACAGCTGCTGACTGAAAAATTGAGACATTCTGTTGTGCAATGGGGAATTGTTTACAGACTGTTTCAAAAGGGAAGTTAATGGGAAAGTAACCTCACCCTCTTTTCGGGGAGTGTAAGGAGTACCATCAATGTTTAAGACTGGATATAACAAAGTGGGCTTATGAGGGTGTGGCGCTCCACAAACAGTACATGTCTTATTCCAGTCAACATTTTGAGTCTGGCATACTACACATGTCCACCCCTTGGGGCTCCGCTG
Source organism: Allobates femoralis (assembly GCA_033576535.1). NCBI lineage: Eukaryota > Metazoa > Chordata > Amphibia > Anura > Aromobatidae > Allobates > Allobates femoralis. Next base: position 113,613,598 of record JARQOC010000001.1, read on the forward strand.
ATATGGTAGAGGTTCATGTGGATGTGTGGGAGGTGAAGGTGTGTGTATCAGTGCTTCCATTGCTTTATCAATCTCAGATGGGGTAAGCACGGCACCCATGTGGCTGGGGGCTTGTATGTATATTGCCCAGTTTCAGAATTACAAATTCAATCCACAAATACTTTTCAACCCCTTTTGCTGTCCTCCACCAGGCTTCAGTATCTTTCAAATCTTTATGGTCTTGTAAGACCCATATCTTTGTAGCCAAGACATTCCTCCACTCATTCTCATCCAACCTTCCACTAATGGGCAATCCAGCAATTTTTAACAACACTTTTGAATTCTGTACATGTTTATTTCTTTCTCTCTCAAGTACCAGTTCTCTTGCTGTCAACTTATCAGCCTTTAATTGATTGGAACCCATTTTCACAAATCCAGTCCAAAACCATTACTTTCCCGCCTAGCAATGACCAAATTAATCCTTGTAATTTCAGAGATTCTAAACCAAACACTTTAGGGGAAATTGCTGGGCGCTGCAATGTTTGGTTTATGATGTCACGTTCTATGTTACTCCTACTGATGTGTAAAAAAATGTAAAAATATTTTTGTATTAATGTTCTGTCTAAATACCCTAAACTCCAAGACACAGAGTTGAGAGAGAGAGAGAGAGAGAGAGAGAGAGAGAGAGAGAGAGAGTCGTGGAACCAATACATTCAAATTTAAAGTGATTTTTTTTTTCTTTTTTTCTCCCTCTTCGCAGTTTTTTGTTTCCTCAGTCTAAGGTACTTAATTGTGTGTTCCACCACCAGAGCTTAAGACTTTGTTTACATGGTGGACATGGTGATGACATGATAGTTACTGCTCAGGGTCAACACCTGGCAGCCTTCCACCACTGCATACCACCGCATACAGTGTAGGACAAAATATCTAAGGTACTTGTCCGTCGGCACATGTGAGGAGGTTCCTTGTCTAAGAAGTCTTGATCAGAGACTGTAGCCTTTAGCAACTCCAGCCCCATGTCCACAGTTGTTTTTCCAAAGCATCCAACAACCTAGTACATTCAACCTTTCCAATCAATCAGACCAAATCAATTATTTTGCCTCAACCTCCAACTTACTTACGGGACCAACTTAGGGTGGGCAGTAGTTCCAAAGAATCTAACAGACTTAGTCTAAACAACTTTATGAATGTAAACAATGAAACAGAAGACTGTGAATCTCAATAAAAAGTATAAAATTTCAAACAATTTTTGTCAAATTGGTCTAGCTGAATGCAATAAATTTTCAATTTTCTCATCTCATTAACCCATCAAACTCTCATCAAAACCTCCTCCCTCCTCTACAAATTTTGGAAGAAAAATCCAAAATATATTCCAAGAGTTTCAATAGCAAAGATTATCTGAGCTAAGAAAAACTATCAGCTGGACCCAGACAAGACACCAAACATAAACAAATAAAAGCCAGACAGGTAAGGGTTTTGACCCGTTCTTGGTTCTAGAATGTTTGGTTAATTATGGCCAGGACCACAGCTGACAGCAACTAACTCTCAGAACGGAAACACACGGCTGGTTGGGAGGCAAGATGAATAGTTTTCTCACCTCATGAGATACTGCAGTTATCTCCATTATCTCCCAGCTGGGGCATACATCCCAGGATAATGGGGTTGTTGCAGCTTGTGGATCCCTGGACTGTTTTGTTCTAGACCACATTGGGATGCCAACTAATAATGCTATCAATTTTTTTGTGACCACTTAAAGCGTGCTCTTCCTGTAACCTGTCTGCTTTCCCATTTATATTAGTATCTTATGTGCACGGAGTAATAAAGGACTCTGACTCAGGAGACGCTCAAAGCAAGTTCCTGTTTACTGTTTAACACATCATTCTTTTATACCCAAGAATACATTACAGAATCAGAGAGGGCTCTGTCCCCAAGAGTCATTCATGATTGGATGGGGGGGTCTAGACATCATATCTAATTAGTTCATACATCATTATTCAATCATACAATCATTATTCTTAGAATATACTGATAAAATCCCCATATTACCACACTTCCACCTATCAACTCTGTGGTCAGCTGGTTTCCTCTTTTCTCACAGATGGATTCTAAACAAGTTATGAAATATCTATACCCTGATTTTTCTTTTACTTGTCTTGTAATCATACTAGTAGAATTTGTATACATAATATTGAGTTGTGTGTTTTCAAACAGTATCAGATTATTAGCCGTACAGATAGTTATTAGTCAATAATACAATATCAATATATTTGAATATTTTCACATATTTGATTCCACAACACTGTCTCTAAGCTTCTTGGGCAGTTCCTTTGACCTCTTGATTCTCGTTTGGTCTGACATGCACTGTGAAGACAGGTGTTTGCCTTTCCAAATCAAGTTCTACCATTTTAATTTCACACACCTGGACTCCAATGAAGGAGTAGAACCATCTCAAGGAGGATCACAAGGAAATGGACAGCATGCGACTTAAATATGAGTGTCTGAGCAAAGGATCTGAGTACTTATGACCATGTGATATTTCTGTTTTCTTTTTTAATTAATTGCAAAAAGTTCTACATTTCTGTTTTTTTCAGTCAAGATGGGGGGGCAGAGTGTACATTAACAGGAAAAATGAACTTTTTTTGTATTTACCAAATGGCTGCAATGAAATAAAGAGTGAAAAAATTAAAGGGGTCTGAATACTTTTGGTACCCACTGTATACCGTATTTTTCCTTTTATAAGACGCACTTTTTTTCCTCCAAGTTTTGGAGGAAAGTGGAGGTGCGTCTTATAAAAGGAATATACCATTCTAGCATCCTCAGTTGCTGGGGAGGGGGAGACAGCAGTGAAGTGGGGACAGAAGTGACAGGGAATGGTCCCTGCTGAAGAATCACGCGGCAGGAGCACCACGTGCCCCGGCTCATTATCTACTTAGATATTCACTTCACTTGCTCCCAGTCTCCACCCACCTCTCTGCACTGAAGACAGCATGAGAGGTGAGAGCACGGGAGCAGGAGAAGCTGCTTAGCCTGCACACATGGTCTCTCCCCAGCTTCTTGCAGTGGCTGGGGAGATTGTGTGCTGGAGAAAGTGAGAATGCAGGAGCCTGGGGTGCAGCTGCAGCAAGTGAAGGAGCACTGAGCTTTGTGCTTTGTGCTGCGATGGAGACAGGGGTAGAGCAGATCGGCACCTTATCACAGGCACCTTATCACAGGCACCTTATCACAGGCACCTTATTACAGGCACCTTATTACAGGCACTTTATCACAGGCACCTTATCACAGTGTCCTGCCTCACTCCCTCTGCTCTCTGTAATGTGTCCTCCTGCTGAGCCCTGCCCTGTGCAGAAATCCAGGAAGGTTGGTCAGGTCTGCAGTTCAGGAGCTTCAGTCTATTAGAGCAGGGCTGGAGCCTGCAGAACACCAGTGTACAGCTCCTGTATCTACATCCTGCATCTATAGGTCAAGCTCTGCAGTGGTGACTTGTAATTAGGAGATAGGGCTGGAGCATCGTATTTCAGCACAGTGTATAGACCCCCTCCCTGGCCCTCCCTCTTTACAGTACATCACATCAGAACTTTATATGCAGACTGGCCACAAAGCAGGACACATTAAAGTGAGTGCACATGGATGTGTAACATAACCACTAATAAAGTAAAGGTAACACAACAATACTGTGCTTAACTAGAACTCCAAGCATGCTATAGGATCTACAGTACATGCTGGGAGTTATAGTTCTTAAAGGGATTGCTACTACATGAACAAATCCCTTCTCTTTCACCTTGTTGGCCCTTGTAAAAGTAATAAGGACCATACTAAGGCCGTGCTCATGGTCGGGAGGAGCTGCATGTTGGACGCGGCTCCTCCGGACCTGAGTGAAGCCACGGGTGGCCGCAGGGAAACCGCAGCCGTCCTGTACTCACCATGTGCAGCGGGTGCAGGGCGGCTTCTCCCTGCAGTCACCCGGTGGGAGCCGCTTCCGACTCCGCAGCATGAAATAAACATGCGGAGGGGGAACCGGCAACCCGCACCGCAGCTGTCAGATCACTGCGGGCGGGTTAAGCATAGTGAGGATGGGATTTCTACATATCCCATCCACTATGCTTGCACTGTACTACGCAGCATTTTGGACACAGCAGCAAGACGCTGCGTCCAAAACGCTGCGTATACTGATCGTGTGCACGCACCCTTCCCCCCATGCTGCAGCAGTTTCAACATTGTCAGAAGTTGCATATTCATGTCCCATTAATATGAGACTCAGCCCTCCGACAAATCAGTGCTGGCGTCTGTCTCCCCGCCATCAGACACTGGAGCAGAAGTCATTGGTGTTGCTCACATGCTGCACCTGCATCCGAAGGAAACAGACACCAGTGCTGACTGGTCGCAGGGCCTGAGTGTCATAACAAAGTCATTTTTTGCTACAAATATTTTTTTCCCTATTTTCCACCTCTAAAATCTGAGTGCGTCTTATAATCCGGAGCGTCTTATAAAGCGAAAAATACGGTATTTTATAGATGTCAAGTGATTGACCAGGTACAAATTTAAATACTATGGTGAAACAAGTAAATATCCACAAATGTCTTCTTTTTTAGTATTTTGGAGATCATAATAATATATTAATATTTATTCATTTATATAGCGCTACCGTATTAATTCCACAGCGCTTTACATACATTTGCAACACTGTCCCATTGAGGCTCACAATCTAAACATCCTATTAGTATGTCTTTGAAATGTGGGAGCAAACCGCAGTCCCCAGAGGAAACCCACACAAACACACGGAGAACATACAAACTCCTTGCAGATGTTGTCCTTTGTGTTTCTAGCAGAACTCTGCATTGATTTACATATGAAATTTTTTCCCAGCAATTTTTGTTGTTAGTCTTCTATATCAAACCTCACAAATGCCTGGAGAGGGGATATTTTTACTCATCAGTTTTTCGGTCAGCATTTTGCATCCACATTTGTAAAGTAAATGGTGTCAATAACACCTGGTTTTGGTTTGTATATACTGATGCAAAGTACTGGCCAAAATACTGCTATCAGAAATGGACTAACCTACTAATCATTTAAACAAGAGGAGAGAGGAGGAAATTGGAGAAAGATACATATAGCTACATGAGCCCAAAATCCTGTCAATATGTGTGCAGACTCAGATATGAAGTGCATTAGAGTGAGATATATTGTAGAATAAAATAATCAGGTTCTGTGGAATAAGACAGAAGGAGAGCTTTCAAAGGACAGTGGGAAATCAGTAATAGGCATTACATTAGGGAATCTGTTTTTAGGGCATGCTTAAAACTGTGGATGTTGGCAATTTGTGAAGATCCTAATACAGAAAGAGCTTCTTATTACTAAATTAAGGAACCACAAAGAGATTTAAAGCAAGATAGCTTTGTCTGTGATGTTAAAGGAAACACATCAAAAGAAAATGAGTTATTGTTTAAATCAGGTGTTTGTATTTAATCCCTTAACAACCCATGACGTGTTGTGTACGTCATGGGTTATCTCCCTGCCTTTGGTGCGGACTCGCACGTTGAGCTCACATCTTTCCAACATGTGCTTCTAACAACTGTAGATGGATAGGAGATTCACCCACAACTGATAACCAGTTAAATCCTACTATCAATCCCTGACAGCGGGATTCAACACGTGCCGGCGGGGGCATATTATTCCCTGCTTCCATCGCCACCTCTGTGATGTGATTGCAGCGTGCCGATGGGTAGTCATGACAGCCAGGGATGAGCTGTTGACCCCTGTGTCTGTCATGATGGTCCTCCTGTGAATGTTGGCTGCAAAATAATTTTCATAAAAGACCATGATTTCCCCCAACTTCAGTAACAGATATTCTCCGCAGTTCTCTATGCCCCCGCCCCAGTAACATATATGCCCCTTACTCCAGTAACATATATGCCTCCCAAGTGCTGTATGTCTTCCCATCCAGGTAATGTATATGCCCCCCATTCTGTATGTTTCCCTCCCCAGTAACCTGCATGCCCCCCAATAACAGGCATGCACCACCAGCACTTTCCTAGTGAAATAAGCACACATGGCTAGTTGACATTAGCACACCACACATGCCTGTGTCATTTGAAAAGTATCCAGAAAGAGAAGAAGGAAGTGGTGCTGTGGAGAAACAAGAGATGAGTGACTTTTTTTGTAAAAGACTGTGGAGAGGACATTAAAGAGGGGGGCCCTGGACAGCTGGGGGGCCCACTCACCATCATCAGGGTTGGTGATCTATTTTACAGCCCCTGGTCAACTTCTCGAGACAGCAGTGCTTTGGCTGGCAGCCTGCCCTTTAAACCCCACTTGTACACATTTACTGCTGAGTGCTGCGTGCACATGCATTGTAGTTCATCTGTGGGTGGAGCTAGCATGTGATGCGCTCCTGTCCCACAGATAAAGAGGAATCGGAGCATAAGTGAGCATCCCCAGTGCCGTATTTCCTATTAGTGCTTTATGTCTCCGCACTCCAGTAATGTTTATGCTCCTTCAATGTTGTATGCTCCCAACCCCAGCAATTACTATGCCCCGCAGTGCTGTGTGCCCCTCACCCCAGTAATGTGTATGCCCACGCAGTGATGTATGCCCCTACCCCAGTAATGTGTATGCCCCCCAGTGCTGCATGCCCACCATCAAAGTAACATGTATGCCCCAATGTTGTATTTTCCCCCAGTGTTGTATGCCTCCAAACGAAGTAACGTGCAGTAGCCTTCATGTCTCTTATATGCACTATATATGTTGGTTTTTACTGGAAGAATTAATTGTTCCCACAGCAGTAACATGTATTTCCCTCAGGACGTTATGCCCCCAACCCATTAGTGCATATGCAACCCCAGTGCTGTATGCCCCCCAACCCAGTAATGTGTATGTCCCCCACCCCAGTAACTTGCATGTCTCCCATGTGCTGTATGTCTCATCACCCAAGTAATGTGTATTCCCCCATGCTGGATGCCTCCCTACCACTGTACCATGTTTGCCCCAATAATGTACATGTCCCACCAGTAACATGTCTGCCTCCCAGTAATGTGTATGCCCCCCAAGTAAAGTGTATGCCCCCTCCACCAGTAATGTGTATGCACCCAGCCTCCACTGGGAAGTGTATACTGTAGCCCCCATGTCTCCCATGATATACTGTATATACAGCAGTCTCAGTGAGCACTGTGTGCAACCATGTCTGTTAAACTAATGGCTATCAAGCAGTCCAGCCTACATCACCTACCTGGGAGGAGCTGGATGGGGGAAAGCAAGGTAGCTGAGCAAGGCTTGCTTCTATATTCCCTATATTAAAATTATCTCCAATGTGTCTGTGTGTGCATGTATGATTTGTATATGTACAGTATGTACATCAGTGTATATAACAGTTTTTGAATTTATGTCCCTTTATATGTATTTTTGAGTATTTGAGTTCAAAAGTATATATGTATGTATACCTGTATGTGTATGTATCTGTGTATGTGCATGTCTGTGTGTGCATCGGGCCCACTGAAACTCTTCGGTCCGGATCAAATGAAAACCTGGAGCTGATCCTGCTTCAGTGCCTTACAGTGAATGGGGTGTGGGCGAAACATTATATATGAGTTTAAAATTAGTTGGATTGTGGGAGAAGATGCTATGTTCTCCATAGCATCATCCCCACAATTCATGATATGGCCCTGATAGCATCCCCCTACCCGACAATTCATTATATGGACCTGATAGTTTGCCCCACCCCATAATTTATCATATGGCCCTGATAGCATCCTCCATCCCACAATTCATTATATGGCCCTCATAGCATCTCTTACTCAACAATTCATTATATGGCCCTTATAGCATCCTACTCCACCCAACAACTTATTATATGGCCCTCATAGCATCCTTCCTACCCTGAAATTCATTATATGGCCCTGAGAGAGTCCCCTCACCCCACATGAGATCTGCGAGATTTAGAGCATGTGCAGTTCTGATCTGATTATGAGGAATTGGACATACGCAGTGGATCTGTGTACTGTCCGTGAAAAATATCAAGCAGCACACCGACACTGCACATGATACAGGAATCTAGTCTTTTTATGTACAGCATTGAACATTAGTATTTAGTACTCACACTATGTAAACTGTCATTAATTACATAGTTTCTTCTTTATTTCGTATAACACTGCCCCTTATTAGCATTCTCCAGTTATATATAGAGCTTTCTTTTATTATATAGCATCTTCTGTTGTTCTGTAATCATCGTCCTTACATAGCTATTCTCTTTTTGTCATTATCAGTTTCTCTCTATGATGTCTCTTTTGTTAGATATATAAAGACTACTGTTGGAGGAGCATCTGACGAGAAGACCAGTTCATCAACCTCCGCCAAAGAAAAGACACTTTACCATACCGTAAGCTTTGATGGTCACATGTAATTCCTTTTACAAATGTTACGTAAACTTCTTGGTTTTTATCCTCTTAATAACAAGACATTGTGGCCTACAAGATATCTTTCAATTTGGAATTGATGGCTTTAAAGTTAAAGAGCCCTGGTTTCCTTCATGCATTGAAGGATCTAAGTCCTAAGGAATAATAATGTTAGGTTTGTTTTTAATAACCCATTTAGGCAAAGTGTCACTGTAAATACAATATGTACACCCATAACATATTGCTTGCCTGTTGTCAGTAGTTTGAAGCCATAAAATCTCAGCCAAGAATGATTTTCTTAAGAATGTTTCCCTAGATATGTTCAGAATATTAATTAGGCCAATCTATTTCTGTTACATAATAACAATGTCGAAGGAATGAATGGAATCTCTGACCTGTAAGAGAGCCATTCAAATGCTTTATTCTAAGCCAGCATGCTCTTTAACAGGCTTCCATGGTCCATTTTTATGTATTACATCATGGCTAGGATCTTTTTTTAACATATCTAAGCAATGGAAAGTATGTATGTGCAAAAGTTAAAATATGCAAAAAACATGGAACTGTCATTATGATGATTTCTCTGCTAATAAATGCTAATACTAAGGCCTCATTCATACATCTAAGATTTTTTTTCTACGTTCAGCAGATTTTTGGATCTGATTTTCATCATTGCTTGATCAGTGTCAGTGTTTTGCTATAAGTGTTTCATTAGTGATAATCATGCATGAAAAGTAAATACTAAGTATATTGAAAAGATTCTCTTATTAAATATGGACACCACATGGACTCTGTAGTGATGCCATTCGCTGCCATCCATGAACTTCGTAAATCCATAAACTTGCGTGGGTAATTTTAATTCATTACTCAAATCAAAAACTGACACACTGTCTGCAAAAAGTTCTGACATTGGAACAGCCATATAGACTATAATGGGTATGTGCTCTATCCTTGAAAGTCATGGTTAAAAAACGTACATGACACATGTGTGGCACCCCTGGGTCAGGCTGCTACATTTGGTATTGCATGTAATCCAATATTTAGTATCAAAACTGGAGGTAAGTGGAGGACACACTGCTGAGACCCCCAAAACACACCCAACACATCTGAACTTCAAGACAGGAAGTGTTCGGCGGGAGACACCAACCTATAGGGCAGACCCCTCTTCTCGTTGGAGGGAGGAGTTAGGTGAGGGGTGGGCAGCAAGTAGGAGAGCTCTAGTCAGAACCAAGGAGAGAACAGTTGAGGACTGAACCTAAACACAGACAAGTGTGAAGGGCTAGGCTGAGGGCCTGGTGAGGCACATCTACAGCCAGCAAGGAGGGGTGCCAGTCCTCAACTCGATCAGGGATACTTCATAAAGCTGGCGGTCACTGGGTCTTTATGTTCAGTGGCTACCTTTGTGGATCTTTCCGAAGCTCATGGGGCTATATGAGGTCAGAGGACCAAAGCTGTCGTTGCGGATCACAGCTAACTGCCTGGCAGGGAATGGCAACCACGAATACTGGGCAGAGGAAAGTGGTAGCATAGTGTCAGAAATGGGAAGTCAGCTGGAAGGCCATATACCCTTTGTCTCAGCAAAATGGACTCCAGCTACCTCTGGGCTGGCCAGGCTGCACTCCTGGTCTACACTGTACCTTGGCTAGGTTGTAAAGAACCAACTACAACAAGTCAAGGGTATGAACCACAAAGACTGTTTGTCTTCGACTCCATGTCTTCCCACTGCACCACTACCCTCATTCTCCTCCTCTGCACCATCCACAAACCCATCCATCTTCTACACCTTCCAAGGGATCTGTGCCCTTGCTGGAGAGGACCTACCACATGGTTACCCTGCCATTTCGCTTTGGAAACCCCCACTGCAGCCCTTGTTCACCTATGGTCAGATCCCCTGCTGGCTCACAAACTATTTCCCATGTAAATATACCCCCGTCACATGTCTAGGGCCATAACTCCTGGGGACTGCCGCCATGAACTCATGCATCATGCCTCCAGGCAGCTGAGTATCCCCCGGTCCTTATGGTCATGAGGCTTAAGTTTCACTTTCAAAGCTGACATTTTACAATATTTCTGAAAACTTTTGACTTTCTAAATACTACACCCCCAAAAATATGGGTAGTAAGTGGGCAGTGTGTTTTACAGTCCAGTTGCAGTGGGCCAGTAACAGTGGTGAGGGGTCACAGGAGGCAGAAGTAGGATCACTTGCAGACTGGCGCAATCAGGTGTGCCCTCTATTCAAGTTGATTAAATTTACACTGGTCCCCAGGCCCACAACTTTGCACTGAAGTCAGAGTCGAGAGATGGGTGGGGTTATGATCGTGGTGAGCAGTGAATATTCATTTTGAATTAACAGGATGCATGGTGCCAGCAGTGGCAGATCTGTCAGCTCCACAGTAATGCAAATTTTTTCAGCAGCCTGCACACCAGGCAGCTTCAGCCTTTGCAAGCAATTTAAAGTTGTCTACCTGGCCCTGCTCAAATTAAACTTTAGTGGGGTGGCAGAGCCAGGGAGAAATCATTAATGTGAATGCATAGAGAACCGGAGAGTCTGTTGAAAGGCAAGGAATGGGGAGGTGTGGCCTGAGAGCTCATGTCACCGGCCGTTTAATCCCGGAGCTCCACCAGCTACAGACCTTACCATGGCTCACACAGCGGCTCACAAACGCCCAATTTGCTGCCTTGAGGTGGTGAAGGCCTCCATACCACGCAGGCATGCCACAGGGACACCCGAAACACTGGGAAACCCTTGTCAAGCTCACAGATTTCTTCAGCAGGGATGGAGGGCTCAGGCCTCCCTCCAATATGGTGCCAGCCTCCTGCTCTTACTTGGCATCCTCACACTCTTCCGCCAAAGGTACCAGGGAAGGCATAGCGCTGGATGCTTATGACGTCCCACTCATGCAGGGATTCATGCAGAAGCTTCTGTCCACCCTCAGAAAGGCCCTGCATGATGATGTGAGAGGTATGCATGGGGAGTTTAAACAGGAGATAAGCAGCCTGAGGGAGTGCACAGATCGCATTGAAAAGAAGATAGCAGCACATAATACCCTAACTGATGATTGTGCTGCATTAGAGAAGAAAATGTCCGCTCAACAACTTAAATTCTGGGACTTAGAAGACAGGTCTAGGAGATGTAACATCCGGCTAAGGGGCTAAGGGGTGTGCCAGAGTTTGTTGGTGATTCTGATATGTCTGCTTTATTGTCCTCCTTCATCAGCCATGTTCTCCCTGATACCCCTCCAGGATTGAGAGGATACGCCCCAAGCCCTCACATATTAACTGAGGGATGTCTTAGCCTGTATGCACACATACAGGACAATGGAGGACTTTATGACTATAAATGTGGTGGTTTTGTCCCAAAATTATACCTTTTTGGTTGACCATAGCTAGTTTGCTGAAAACTGTAAGCGGCATAGATTTCACACTCTCACCCCAGTTGGCGATATTGAATGTTGGCATAGATTCACTCCCTCATGAGTTTGGAGGACTCGTATCAAATATATTAACAGCGTCTAGAATTAGTCTTGCTGCAAGGTGGAAATCTCATCTCCCTCCCTCCTTCAATGAATTAATAGAAAGGCTTAATGCAATTTTTCATCATGAATATTTTCTATCCTTAGATGCCTCTTCTAGGGAATGTGTCCTTAAAATATGGGCTGAGTGGGTTGGTTGGGCGTTCCACCCCTCAGCGTACTATAAAGCTTACACTTAGGTGTTAACTTCTGTGGTAATTCTTTGCACTTTTGTTTGGTCCTCATTAGACTTTATCAGGCTTCCCCCCCCCCTGCATCTTCACCCCCTTGCCTCCTTCCCTCCCATGCTGTTTTTCAAGAGATTTTACGCATATATGTAGCTCTGAGGTCATTGTTTTCCTACTCCTGGATACTGTGTAAGGGCCCTTTCACATCAGCGTTTTTTGAAATTCGCGGCAGATGCGGTGAAAAAACCGCAACTGCCGCGTTTGCCGCATAACCGTTACACTTGCGGCGCGGTTGCGGTAATCCCCATAGAAAGTATAGGGGGTCTTGCGGCAGGTGTGGCAAGTGCGGTTTTGCACTTGCGGCAGGTGCGGACGCGAAAAAAACCGCGGCTGACTGCGTTTTTTTTCGCGGCCGCACTTGCCGCAAGTGCAAAACCGCACTTGCCGCACCTGCCACAAGTCCCCCTATACTTTCTATGGGGATTACCGCAACCGCGCCGCAAGTGTAACGGTTATGCGGCAAACGCGGCAGATGCGGTTTTTTCACCGCATCTGCCGCGAATTTCAAAAACGCTGATGTGAAAGGGCCCTTAGGCTGCTTTCACATCAGCGGATTTGCGCTGATCGCGGCAGTTGCGGTGAAAAAAACGCAACTGCCGCGATTACCGCATAACAGCTGCACTTGCGGTTTACTTGCGGAAAGCCCCATAGAATGTCTATGCGGGCTTGCGGCAAGTGCGGTATCGGCACTTGCAGCAGGTGCGGCCGCGAAAAAACTGTGGTCAGCCGCGGTTTTTTCGCTGCCACACCCGCCACAAGTGCCGATACCGCACTTGCAACACCTGCCGCAAGCCCAATAGACATTGTATGGGGCTTGCCGCAAGTAAACCGCAAGGGCAGCCATTATGCAGTAATCGTGGCAGTTGCTGTTTTTTCACCGCAACTGTCGCGATCAGCGTTTACTGCTGATGTGACAGGGGCCTTAGGGCCCTTTCACATCAGCGTTTTTTTTAATTCGCGGCAGATGCTGTGAAAAAACCGCATCTGCCGCTTTTAACGCATAACCGCGACACTTGCGGCACACTTGCGGCAAGCCCCATGCAATGTCTATGGGGCTTGCGGTAAGGGTGCGGCAGGTGCGGCAAGTGCGGTTTCGGCACTTGCGGCAGGTGCTGCCGCGAAAACAAATACTGTCAGCCGTGGATTTTTTCACGGCCGCACCTGCCGCAAGTGCCAAAACCGCACTTGCGGCACCTGCCGCAAGTCCGCCTATACCTTGTATGGCGTTTACCGCAACCGCGTCGCAACCATGCCACAAGTGCGGTATGCGGTAATCGCGGCAGATGCGTTTTTTTCACCGCATCTGCCGCGATTTGAAAAAAACGCTGATGTGAAAGGGCCCTTACCTTGTTATCTTTGTCTGTTTGTATACATCTGTTAATAAAAATTTATTGGACAATAATAAAGGCAAGGATTAGGTACTAATACATTTTAATAATGAGTACCATAAATGAAAGAACTGTATCACTTCTGTGGTGAACTATAATTCTCAGCAAGTCATAGGACCTGCCAGACCTGCTGGCAGTTATAGTTCTCCTCAAAGGTAAAATGATTATGGTCAACCACTTACTATGAATAGCACCTATGGGATCTTAATCGCTTCACCCCTGGTGATTTTCGATTTCCGGTTTTCATTTTTCCCTACCCTTTTTACAAAAGCCATAACATTTTTATTTTTATGTCAATATAGACATATGAGGGCTTATATTTTGCGTAACAAGTTGTACTTTTGGATGAAATAATTTATTTTATCATATAGTGTACTGGAAAATGTGAAAAAAATTCCAAGTGCAGAGAAATTGCAAAAATCAGTGCACTTACATGTTTGTTTTTTGGGTTTTTTATTCACTATGTTCACTACATGGTAAAACTGCCATATCAGTATAATGCCTTGAGTTGGTACGAGTTTGTTGATACTAACCAAGTATACAATTACTCTTATCAAGTGGTGAAAAAAAATTCACAATTTTTTAAAGAAAAAGAATTTCACTTTTGCGCCAATTTCTGTTACCCAAAGCGTTTTCGTTATTTGGGATCTGGGGCTAATTGATGGCTTACTTTTTGTGGCTTGAGCTGACGTTTCTATTGGTGTCATTTTTGGGTGTATGTGTTGTTTTGGTCGCCTGTTATTTTATTTTAAAGCGATGTTGCAGCGACCAAAACAACTTAACTTTGGTGTTTGGACTTTTTTTCCATTACACAGTTTCCCAATCTGAATAATTGACTTAATATTTTGATAGATCGGGCATGTCGAGCTCGGCAACCTGTGTGTATTTTTAAAATTTTAGAATTTCATTTGCTCTGGTAAAAATGGTGGTGATTTGAATTATGCTTTTTTATTCATATTTAAAAAATGTTCCTTTTTTACTTGCCACCTAGGGGATTCAGGCCTGCGCAACCCTGATGCTTCCTGTTTGGGATGTGTTCAGTATATGGTGAACACAGGGGAATATCGCCTGCGGAACATCACTGGACACCCCAGCAGGATAAACAATACGCTTCCTTGGTCATTGCAGGTCCCGCTGCGGGCCTCAAATGCTGCGTGGAACATACTCTCGCTGTGGTGCTTTGCATTCACGCATAGGTAATGCAACCGCTAATGGCCTATGGCATGTATGACCTAATGCTTATTATAGATAGTGCTGAGCCTGTGAAATAACACGCTTTATATACTTCCTTGTCATGTCATTTAATACGTGACGTATCACAATATATTGGCAAAATAACTAGGCAAGGGAAACCCTCATACTTTATTATGATCAGTGCTGAGACCTGACTTACCCTTTAGTATAGCACAGTTCTCACAAGCATAGACAACAACTGATGGCACTATGCCTTGCAATTAAATATTTTGACAACTGTTGATACTGTCGCCGCTTACTATACCAGGTCTCATGCTGCCCATTCAGTGATCAGATTCCAAGTTGGTGGTTGCTTTTTCCCACCGTTTTTCAATGTTGCCAGAAGCTGGTTATTTTTCAGAGAGAAGATGAGTATCATGGAGGGATATGAGGGTTGGGGGGGGTAATTAAATTGTGATCACATAAGTGTTCTTTTTTTTTTATAAAATGTATTACTATGTTTGTGTCTCTTTTACAGTTATTTGAAATTTCATTAATGGTCGGGTTTACTTGGCTGTACATTAAATACAAAGCTGGCAATACAACTGGTGTTAACCCCTTATTACCAGCTTGTCTATGACGAAGTTGTCTGGAAAAAATACATGGTAAAGCACTGGAAATGGTGCTATGATGAATGCATTTTTTCAGGGGTGGAATTGGCTTTTCTTTAGTTTGTGGTCCTAAACAATAGGCATTCTCCCTCTGGGGCTTACAACCTCAGCTGCTGCAGTTTAACCTTGGTGGAAATTAAAATTAGGGGGCTATGTGTTTTTTTGCATTTAATATCATAAATTACGCAGTTGAGGGGCAACTTACCTAGGTCCGCTTTAACTAGTACATTTAAAAATACTGTTGAATCCTATATTGATTTTTTTTGATTTATAATATATTGAACACAGCTGTTTAGGTAAGTTGGTTTAATGCACTAGAGTGTATTGGTCCCAAGCACAATCACTGTCCAGATTCTAGAAATGCAGCCTGACTCGAAACAGCCAATCATAAAGCCTCACAGAGGTGTCTGTGTTTGGCTCGATGTTGTCAGTGGAGTGAATGTGCAGGAAGCGTAATGGTGGCCAGAAGCAGCAGCTGGCCGATTTGTCCAATTGCCTAGTTTACAATCTATCTATCTATTATCTATCTATCTATCTATCTATCTATCTTCACTAGTCCTTCATCAGAACAGACAACTGTATGGCAGAACAGACATATACAGACAGTCTACATTATGTGTCTATCTGTTCCCATGCAGTCTTGAGCAAGTTTTCATACGCTCTGCCTTTTTACAGTCCCCCACCTTCGCTTTTCGGTTAGAGCGCCTTTTTTTTTCTTTGCACCTGCCAATCACAATATGCCATTATCAAAGATGAATATGGCATTACAATGACTGTCAAGCAATCTCAGCATGTTTATTGGCTAAAAATCAGTCAGCAAACATGCTAGGCAGCTCACTTGAAATCTCAAGTAAAATCCAAAACAGTTGCAGAGCACCGAGAATCCCAAATACCTTAATATCCATGCAAGTAACGAATAGTAAGGAGTTTACTCGCTCATCACTAGTCCTGACCTCAGTTCCATTGAAAATCTTTGGGGTGACCTGAAATCTGCCATTGAAAAAAAAACCATTGTAAACATTCTAGAGCTTGAATAAACAGCAAAGGAAGAGTGGGAGAAAATACCAGCTGAGAAGTGCAAGAAGCTTATAGATGGCTGCAAGAAAATTTGGCGGCCATCATCAATGCCAAAGGGTGTGCAAACAAGTATTAATTAGGGCCTTTATTGCTGCACATTTCTATTTATTCTGTTTCTTCTTTGAAATTGCAACATGTAAGTTGGCAAACAATATTTTATTTTATTACTGTGGATCACTAATTAAAAAATTTTGAGAATACAACTTTGGTAAATTTCTATTTATTTCTAAAGATATTTTACAGTCTATGAAAAAAATGAAGGGGTGTCTATAATGGTGAGCAGCACTGTATGTCTGTTTTGTTTTACTATTTCAAGTTGGAAATTGTACATGCCACACATATACTAAACCTACTGCCACAGTTTGCTTTGTAGTGTAAAAGAAAAAAATACCATAACATGGCTAAGAATGTAGGAACTGATAGCAGCTGCAAAAGCACCTCTAGTCACCACTGGCAACAGTCATCCTGAACAGTAGTACCAAAAGTAGGGCACAAATAGAAAACTTTGACTACAGCAAATACAGGGTGGCCAATTTATATGGATGCACCGAAATAAAATGGGAATGGTTGGTGATATCAACTTCCTGTTTGTGGCACATTAGTATACGAGAGGGGGAAAACCTTTCCAGATGGGTGGTGACCATGGTGGCCATTTTGAAGTCGGCAAGTCCAACTTTATTTTTTTCAATGGGAAGAGGCTCATGTGACACATCAAACGTATCGAGAATTTCATAGGAAAAACAATGGTGTGCTTGGTTTTAGCGTAACTTTATTCTTTCATGAGTTATTTACAAGTTTATGACCACTTATAAAATGTGTTCAAAGTGCTGCTCATTGTGTTGGATTGTCAATGCAACCTTCCTCTCCCACTCTTGACACACTGATAGCAACAACACTGAAGAAATGCTAGCACAGGCTTCCAGTATCCATTGTTTCAGATGCTGCACATCTCGTATCTTCACAGCATAGACAATTGCTTTCAGATGAGTGATGAGGCAAACATTTTTTTGCATGGAGAAGTTAACAAAACTACTGCTATTGGTCTGACAATAACCCACAGTGGATAGATCCCTCCAAGACTGTTGTAACACAAACATTTATGGTATGGTGTGATATATGGGGTGCAAACATAGTGGGGCCATTCTTCATCAATGGAAACCTCAATGCAACTGGATGTCTGAAATTGCCACATGATGCAGATATCATGATGCAGGTCACCATGCTCCATTGAAGATAGTGCCAATATCTTGCGAGATTTGTGAAGTCTCACGAGACTTCGTCACTATCTTCGATGGAGCATTGTGACCTGATCCACTGTGCAGGTGAGTGCAATTGTCACTCAGCAGCTGTTCACCAGACAGGGCAACAATTTTGAAAATGTAAAGGCCACGTTACACACACAGAAATCTGTTCAGATATTGGTCACAGATCTATGGTTGCAGTGAAATCATGGACACATTGTTACATTTGTACACTGCCACAAAATGGAACAATGTGTCCATGATTTCACTGCAACCGGAGATCTGTGACGAATATCTGAACAGATATCTGTGTGTGTAATGTGGCCCTAAGACAGGTTTTGCTGGCAAGGGGCAGCGAGGACCTTATACACTGGGACCAGAGAGCAGCCTCCAGGACCTTTTAGGATGCAGCAAGGCAGAGAATAAAAGTTAATTTCTCAGGTATGAGGGTGATGTTTGGGCACATAAAGTTGTAACAAGAACCCAATTTACATTATGCTTAAGCTGGTGGGCACAGTTTAGAATGCCCAAAAGGGGTGACAGGGGGTAACTGCTGGTTAACATCCACTTCTTTTTTCATGTATGTTTGAAATTACTAGGAAACTTCAGAGTTAGAGATGGGCGAGTCCTAAAAGACTCGGAATCGCAAGACCCCAACGAGTCCGAGTCAAGGACTCGGGACTCGTTGCGAGTCCAGCGAGTCCAATGTTAATGAATAGGGAACCGAGTAATAGCGAATAATGACATTTACAACTCGCTGATGTGTCTCTGAAAGTGTGCGAGTCCAAACTCGCTGGTTTTTCTCTTATTTGGAGGCTTGGAGCCGATGATGATGCACACTACACTCCCTAAAAAAATTGGTTTTAAGTGCGCACAGCCACCCAGATGTGGTTTGGTGTTGCTGTATGCGTCACTTGCTGGCGGGGTAAGTGTGCGCGCTCACACTTGGCAGTGAAGCCGCACACTACACTCCCTAAAAAAATTGGTTTTAAGTGCGCACAGCCACCCAGATGTGGTTTGGTGTTGCTGTATGCGTCACTTGCTGGCGGGGTAAGTGTGCGCGCTCACACTTGGCAGTGAAGCCACACACTACACTCCCTAAAAAAATTGGTTTTAAGTGCGCACAGCCACCCAGATGTGGTTTGGTGTTGCTGTATGCGTCACTTGCTGGCGGGGTAAGTGTGCGCGCTCACACTTGGCAGTGAAGCCGCACACTACACTCCCTAAAAAAATTGGTTTTAAGTGCGCACAGCCACCCAGATGTGGTTTGGTGTTGCTGTATGCGTCACTTGCTGGCGGGGTAAGTGTGCGCGCTCACACTTGGCAGTGAAGCCGCACACTACACTCCCTAAAAAAATTGGTTTTAAGTGCGCACAGCCACCCAGATGTGGTTTGGTGTTGCTGTATGCGTCACTTGCTGGCGGGGTAAGTGTGCGCGCTCACACTTGGCAGTGAAGCCGCACACTACACTCCCTAAGGTGGTGTACGTGCTAGCAGCAACGCACTGGTCTGCCACAGGAAAAATAACGCTCTATGGCTTATTAGGAACAAAAATCGATCTGGTGCAAAAACAAAAGGGAAACAGCACCTCAGCTAAGCCTCTGACTGCAGCTGTTAGCAAAGCTGAGTGAGTAAGCTAAGCTATGAGGTCCGTCCTGTGTGCACTCTAAGGCTTCTCCTTCCTTCCCTCCCTGCCTGCCTGCCTGCCTACACAGCACTACTCTGTCCTCCTCCTAGCTCTCAGAAGAGCTTTTTGGGTTAATATAAGGAATCTTCCCTACACTGACAATCCCTGATCTGCTCCAGCATATATCTCTCTCTCCCTATACTAGGTCAGATCGTCTCAGGAATGTGGCCAAAATGGCGGGGACAAGCCTTATATACTGCCTTGCCTGTCGTACATTACATAGGCATCACGATGGACAGCAGCCAATCATAGTCCTGTCACAACCAACTTTGCTATGCCATTACTGACTATGACTGGCTATCTTCACAAGTTTTCTGACCTAACACGCACGCTGTGCTGACTCGGAACATAACAGATTCTGTATTCGAGAGTCCGACTCCCGAATACAGTATACAGGACTCGGAATCGTAGACTCGTAGGACTCGGAATCGTAGACTCGCTCAGACTCGCTGCTGACAGCGGGTATCTGTGAAGAGTCAAGCTTATTGACATTGAATTCCATTGGACTCGTCACTGTGCGAGTCCAAGCTGGGAGATTCGCCGAGTAACGAGTCCTGCGAGTACCTTCAGAATCGCCGAGTCCCGAGTCCTAGCGAGTAGACTCGCCCATCCCTATTCAGAGTGATGTACGTATATATCTCAGAGGAATGGGAGTAACTGCAAATAAATTCACTGCAAACCAAATTCTTGGAAGAAATTGCATAACCTGACAAATTTGAATCTCTAGAGATTCAAGCATCTTTAATATATATATATTAACACTAGTGATGAGCGAGTACCAAAATGCTCGGGTGCTCGGGCGGAGCGTCCCAAGATACTCGGGTACTCGGCCCGAGCACCGAGCCCAATGTTATCCTATGGGAGACCCTAGTATTTTTGTGAAATTACCCTGTACTTTTGCAGTGTAACGGATACACTACAAAAGTACCCTGAAAGTTAATCTAAGGGGTTAAAAACAATAAACATTAATACTCACCTCCTGTACTCCTGTACCTTATGTACCGGGACCAGGACCGAAGACCTCCGGCTGTTACAGGACCTCCGAGACCACCGGGAGAAGATGGGGAAAAGGACCTTGCAGTTCAGCCAATCAGCATGCGGCTAGCGGTCACATGGGTTTGTCATGTGGCCGCAGTGCAGCCGCGTCACATGTGGAATTATATACTTAACAAAAAAGTGTGAAACAACTGAAAATATGTCTTATATTCTAGGTTCTTCAAAGTAGCCGCCTTTTGCTTTGAGTACTGCTTTGCACACTCTTGGCATTCTCTTGATGAGCTTCAAGAGGTTGTCACTGGAAATGGTTTTCACTTTACAGGTGTGCCCTGTCGGGTTTAATAAGTGGGATTTCTTGCCTTATAAATGGGGTTGGGAACATCAGTTGTGTTTTTCAGAAGTCTGGTGGATTCACAGCTGATAGTCCTACTGAATAGACTGTTAGGCTACTTTCACACTACGATTTTTTAAAATCCGATGCTGTCCGATATAAATCGGACAGCATCGGATTCTTCTGATGCCTGGAATCGGATGCCAAACCACCAGACCGCCCACCAGACCGTGGTAACTGTTTTATATAAATAGGCATCGGAATCCGACATTTTATCTGATGCCTGCCCTCACCTCCCTCCTGTCAGCTGTCATCAGCTGTCTCTCCCCCGGTGCTCCAATATGGTCCCCGGTCTTCCCCTCTTCTCCCGCGGTCCTCCATTGCTCAGTACACTAAAATTGGGTCCGAGGAGACATCAGATATTTCCTCGGACCCTGCTCCATAGGGCCCCATGTCAAATTGATCGGGTCAGATCGGATGTGCACTAAATGCCATCCGATTTGGTCCGATCCGAGTTTGTCCGATTTTATTTTCGGTGCTGAAATCGGAGCAGGCGCCGATTTTAGCACCGATAATAAAATCGGACAGAATCGGATCGGACCAAATCGGATGGCATTTAGTGCACATCCGATTCGGTCCGATCCCCATAGGAATGCATGGGGCCCAAAATCGGTCCGATGCTGTCCGATTTTTATCGGACAGCATCGGAACTGATAAAATCGTAGTATGAAACCAGCCCTAGAATTTGTATTATGGCAAGAAAAAAGCAGCTAAGTTAAGAAAAAGGAGTGGCCATCATTACTTTAAGAAATAAAAGTCAGTCAGTCCAAAAAATTGGCAAAACTTTGAAAGTGTCCCCAAGTGCAGTTGCAAAAACCATCAAGCGCTACAAAGACACTGGCTAACATTAGGACAGCCTCAGGAAAGGAAGAAAAAGAGTCACTTCTGCTGCAAAGGATAAGTTCAACCGAGTCACCAGCCTCAGAAATAGCAGGTTAACAGCAGCTCAGATTAGAGACCAGGTCAATGCCACACAGAGTTCTAGCAGCAGACACATCTCTACAACAACTGTTAAGAAGAGACTTTGTGCAGCAGGCCTTCAAGGTAAATTAGCTGCTGAGAAACCACTGCTAAGGACAGGCAACAAGCAGAAGAGACTTGTTTGGGCTAAAGAACACAAGGAATGGACATTAGACCAGTGGAAATCTGTGCTTTGGTCTGATGAGTCTAAATTTGAGAACTTTGGTTCCAGCCACCATGTCTTTGTGCGACGCAGAAAAGGTGAACGGATGGACTCTACATGCCTGGTTCCCACCGTGAAGCATGGAGGAGGAGGTGTGATGGTGATGGGGTGCTACGCCAGATGACCTGGCCTCCACAGTCACCAGACTTGAACCCAATCGAGATGGTTTGGGGTGAGCTGGACTGCAGAGTGAAGGCAAAAGTGCCAACAAGTGCTAAGATTCTCTGGGAACTCCGTCAAGACTGTTGGAAGACCATTTCCGGTGACTACCTCTTGAAGCTCATCAAGAGAATGCCAAGAGTGTGCAAAGCAGTAATCAAAGCAAAAGTTGGCTACTTTGAAGAAACCTAGAATATAACACATATTTTCAGTTGTTTCAAATTTTTCGTTAAGTATATAATTCCACATGTGTTAATTCAGAGTTTTGATGCCTTTATTGTGAATCTACAATTTTCATAGTCATGAAAATAAAGAAAACTCTTTGAATGAGAAGGTGTGTCCAAACTTTTGGTCTGTACTGTGAATATATATATAACTATTTCATATTCACCACATCTTTTGTGTTTAGTTTAGTATACACAGTGATAATTATGTGCTTTGCTTGACCAGAGTTACAAGTAGAGGTAGTACAGTTGATTCTGTTTTTTGTATGACAGTTTACCAAGCTATCAAAAAGGCTTGTAGGTCCAAACAAAACACAAACATTTTAGGGTCTGACAATGCAATGCTAACGTTACCATTCAGGAATCAGTAGACACACTGAAGAAATCAAATAACTACCACTGTGTAGTGAGTGTTATGACTTAAAAGAGTCTGAGGGATTAAAAACATGAACAGGACTTATAAAAAATTTACAACTTATCACTTTACAATAGGTAAGGTCACTGAACACCAACAAAACAGCAGCGGGCCATCGTTATCGGTGTCTTGGCATTGAAACTCTCCTGCTGACTACAGCAATGCCCTGGTGACTATAGATCCAACAAGCTTTCCACTGTAACAATATTTCTTCAATATGTTAGAGTTTAAAAGATCAATTTAATTTACACATGTGCAATTTGTAAGAATTCTTTGTAAGAAAATAATACTTTCTAGTATTAATATAGCAATGCATATTTAAAAAAATTATGCTAAATTGAACCCAAATGTACCATAAATAAAAAGTGTTTATAGTCATCAAACTCATATACAGTAATGTAAAGGTGGTTGATGACTCCTGCGAGTCTTTAACACCTTTACACTTCATAATGAATTTCACGGAAGGTGCTGAAGAGTTAACATGACAACCAGAAGCTTACCATCAATCCTGTCATTTTGGTACTCCTGTTATTAGGACTACTAGTGTATGTCAATGAATTAGAATATCATAAAAAATTAATTTATTTCAGTAATGCAATACAAAAAGGGAACCGCCTGTATTATATAGAGCCATTACAAAAAGAGTGATCTATTTCATGTCTTTCTTTCTGTAAATGTTGATGATTATAGCTTACAGCCAACGAAAACCCAAACGTCATTATATCACAGAATTAAAATAGGGAGGAAGAAGGGTTAAAAACTGTGCTGCTGTGAATATAATATTAATTTATTAATCAACATGTTTCATGGCTCCCAGAAACGCCTTGAAACATGGCAAAATGATATTGATTTTTGATGATATTCTTATTCATTCAGATCCACTAGTATATACTGCAATGTTGTAATTTTAAATAATTGATACAAACCGTCAAATAATCACAGGTTCATGTCCTCTATAAAGATTAATAAGAAGGTTAAATAAAGAAAAGTTTTGAAAATATGTAAAAAAAATATATATAAATAATCCCTGCAATTCCCAATTAAAAATAAAGAAATGTTAAAATAAAATGAAAATAATAAATTATGCCATGTCCATTAAATAAGTCCAATCTATCAATATATATTAAACCATACAGTAAATATCATAAAGGGAAAAGATCAAAATGCCTAAATTTATATATTTTGAAAAATTCTTAGTTTTACTCAAACTAGTTGATGCAAAAAAGAATACATTCCACATCAAATATTACTACCTCTAGCGTTTTATATGACTCCCATGATATTTAAAGACAGCACCAAGCTTTCTAGGCATGGAATGATCCAATTGGTAACATATTGCAACATCTATCTCTTCCTATACTTATACTTATTTCTGTATTAACCCTATTTAAAGCCTAGATGTTGGAAGTAGAGTGGTGCTGAACTTGTCACTTCAGAAATCTAATAAATGTTTCAGTTGAATTACGATCACTAGACATACTTGGCCACTTAATTACTTTTAAGCTCTAAGGGTACCTTTACACGCGGCTACATTTCTAGGGTGGCTACAGGTAACTTACTGGTTGCAGTGAAATCATGGAGAGATAATTCCATTTGTACACAGCAACAAGATAGAACCTTGTCTCCATGATTTCACTGCAACCAGTAAGTTACCTGTAGCCACCCTAGAAATGTAGCCATGTGTAAAGGTACCCTAAAGGTACCGTCACACGAGGCAATATTGCTAGGCAATTTCACTGGCAATTTGCTGATTGACGGTGAAATCATGGACACATTGTTCTATTTTGTTGTCGTGTACAAATGGAACAATGTGTCCATGATTTCACTGCAACCAGCAAATTGCTAGTGAAATTGCATGCAATATTGCCGCGTGTGACGGTACCTTTATTCTTCATAAATGCAACAGATGTGTTTTGGATCATTGTGATGTTGGAAACAATACACATCTAGCAAGTCATGGAGTAATGGGAGCATCTTCTCTTTCAATATAGAGTTGTATATTTGTGTGCATAAAAGTGAGTGAGTTTCTGGGATCCAGACAGACTCTTGCTTGTCATGGGGACAGCAAAAGAATTGTCAAAGGATCTACAGGAAAAGATAGTTGAACTGTATAAAACAGGAAATGGATACTAAAAGATATCCAAGGAATTGATAATGCCAGTCAGCAGTGTTCAAACTGTGATTAACAAATGGAAAATCAGGAGCTCTGGAAAAACCAAACCAGGGTTAGGGTGCTTTCACATTGGCGTTTTTGCCCGGATCCTAGCGGCGGCACTTGCAGCAGGCCCCATGCATTCTGTATGGGGCTTGCAGTAAGTGAGCGGCAGACACGGCAAGTGCTGTTGCAGCAGTTGTGGCAGATACGGCCGTGAAGAAAACCGCGGTCAATGGTGTTTTTTTTCACGGCCACATCTGCCGCAACTGCCGAAACCGCACTTGCCGTGTCTGTCACACACTTACCGCAAGCCCTATAGACAATGCATGGGACTTGCCACAAGTGTGCCGCAAGTGCTGCTGTTAGGCGGCACTTGTGGCCAATGCGTTTTTTTGTCGTCAGATCTGGGCAAAAACGCCAATGTGAAAGCACACTTAGGTAGACCAACAAAAGTTTTGGCCACGACTGCCAGGAAAATTGTTCAGGATGCTAAGAAAAACCCACAAATAACATCAGCTGAAATACAGGACAGTAGCCGTGTGGCTGTTTCAAGATGCACAATAAGAAGGCACTTGAAGAAAAATGGGCTGTATGGTCGAGTCACCAGAAGAAAGCCATCACTGCGTGAATGCCATTAAGTATCTCACCTGCAATATGCCAAACAGCACAGTGACAAGCCTCCAGACTTAGGGAACAAGGTCTTTGAAGTGATGAGACCAAAATCATACTTTTTAGCTACAACCATAAATGTTAAATTTGAGGAGGTGTCAACAAGGCCTATGATGAAAGGAACACCATTACTACTGTAAAGTACGGAGATGGATCACTGAGGATGTGGGGATGTGTGAGCTACAAAAGCACAGGAAACTTTATCAAAGTTGAAGGAAAGATGAATGCAGCACATTATCAGCAAATACTGGAGGTAAATTTGCACACATCAGCCCAGAAGCTGCACATGGGACATACTTGGATGTTCCTACTAACATGACAACGATCCAAAACACAAGGTCAAGTCAACTTGTCATTGGCTACAGCAGAACAATGTGAAAGTTCTGGAGTGGTCAACTCAGTCTTCTGACCTCAAAATCATTGAGCCATTCTGAGGAGAATTGACACAATAAAGATTCACACAATAAAGAGATGTATATCTCTTTATTGTGTCAATGTTTGTGGTATTCCTGAGGAAAGGGCTCGTCCCCAAAACGCGTAGAATAAATACCTCCTGCTGAATTCATATGGCCTGTTTATGTGGATTTGATTTCAGAGTAGGAGTACATCCTTTGTATCCCTTTTCTCCACCCTGCAATCCTGGATCTATATTGAGGGAGGACTGCTGCAGACCGTGCAATAGCTTGACATCTGTAGTTGTCAAAGGTGCAAAAAGTGGTTGTGACGTCTCACAACCCTAACAGGTGAGCGGATTTCATTATTCCCCTGTTTACCATGATAATTAGCCAGATACACACACTGTTGCGCCCCTTTTTCATTTCCATACTAGACAGCCCTTGGGATTAGAGCACATGCTGAATTCATATGGACTGTGAATGTGGATTTGATTTCGGAGCAGGAGGAGCCCGTCCTTTGTATCCTTTTTCTCCACCCTGCAATCCAGAAAGCCTATCTAGTGGCAGTTCACCACATTTTTAGAGCCCCTGGCTCAGCCCCTTCCAACAACATTTTTAGAGCCCCTGCCAAAGCCCCATCCACCTATATTGTAGGAGCTGAAAGAAACTGCCATTTAAACAGCAAAAGTTACTAAATCTAGGGGCAGCTTTGAGTTGAGGCTAAACTTTGTGACTTTTCAAAGCTTGTGTTTGGCGTAACAGGAAGGATACACCAGGGAAGATGTAAAGGAAAGCCCTGGTGATAGGGATAGGGGTCACTACCAAACTCAAAGGTGGCTGATCCCTGTGCTCCCTAATGTCCATAGATAGGTCCTTTCTTCCCGATTATGTGACAAGACCCTGGCTGACCCTGGACTTGCCATAACTAGTAAGCAGGCCAGCAAGGTTCTTGTCTAACTACTAATCTAAAGACAACATGAGGAAGGGAGACAAACAAGGGGAAAAGCTTCAACAAAAGAACTCCAAATGTTTCTCCAAAGAGTGACCCCCATCACATCCACTGGAAAGATAACCACAGCCTTCTCCAAAGCCAGCTCCTTCCCAGGTCAGCATCGAATGAAATAAAACCAGCATAAGAGAGAGTAAGGAGTGGGTTTATATAGCACAAGGGAGTGGCTGCAGCTGAGACAACAACTACATGTTAATCACAGCAGGATAGAAAAAGAACCATAAACCCTTCAGCCCCAAATAAAATTAAATGAGCTCCTTCTCAGATTAAATGATGAATGTGTGGCGCCCATATGGCAAGTCGCCACAGGGAGGTACTGCGCCCCAAACAGAAGGTGTTGTACCTCCGTAGCCGTGGATATGGAGGACCCTATAGAGTCTGTACCCCAACACCCATACAGTAGGCCACCTTAGTAGAGGGGACCGTATATACAGTAGGTTCCAGGGGGTGGAGCCTAGTTGAGCGGGAGACGAGGAGTGACAGCAAGGCACCTCTTAGGAGAAGGGTGACCCAGACAGAGAAGGGGGCCACTCCAGGACTGGTCGAAGCCAGCTGGAGACCGAGGTCACCACCAGTACACTGGAACTGAGGCGGTTAGTTAACGGTCTATACCTAATATGCAGACCGGCAGGCTGTGTGCCTGACATAAGGGAGCCACAACACCCATCAAGTAGTCCAAGATCAGTCCCGCAGCTGGGTTCAAGAGGCTGAGAAGTAAAGAGACTTTAGGCAATAGAGCCCGATGACTAGAGACTACACTCACGAGTGGGAGTACAGAAGGCCATCAGGGTACAGAAGGGAAAAAGGACCAGGAGAGCCATTTTAAGGACACCTCTGACAGACTCTGGAAAAAGCCTCCAAAATCTGCGGCTACAATCCCCGTTAAACCAGACTGTACCTTTTCCATCTGGTGTTAGTAAAGAACTGTTTAAGCTGATCTGGTGTCTGGTCTCCTTTCGTCCACCGCCAGGAGGGGTTCTACAGCATCACAGAGGTGAGGACTACTACTCCAGTCATCCACCCCGCTGCCCTGAGGTAAAGTTCCACCTGTGGGGAGCTGTCTTTCCAAAGCTGCATTTACATCACCTCAGCGGCCGGCCGCAGCGCTGGTAACCCTATTACCAGGTACCACAGGTGGCATCACGTTACAATTCCCCCATCATCATCACCCCCACCCGCCATTGAGGGTCCAGGGCACAGAACCGGGAACTGACGAGCCATGATCCCCACTGAAGTAAACACCTGTCCTGGTATCCGAGTGCTCCCTACCCTATCGACCAACTCAAATGGGCTCTAAAGAGGATATGCAATCAACTAAATGCTGAGACCTTCTAATCCCAGATCTTCTGGAGGAAACATCAGTCTGCACACTTTTTTCCACTCTGCACAGCAAAGTTGACAAATGAGCTTTAGAAAGCAGAGGTATACCTAGGCTTTCTGGCACCTGGGGCAAGAATTCAGTTTGGCAACCTCCTGCCAAAAGGTTTGAGTCGTCTCCATGTAACTAATCATTCATATGCGATTTACACACTTAGTCATGTGCTGACGAGCTGCTCTAATTCTCTCAGTGTTCAGTGAAAAAACTGTGAGAAGCAGGAAGAAAAGCTAATTGTCACATGACCATGAGTATGAAAATCAGAAATTAATGTAGTGTCTATGTGATAACTGCTAGAACCAGCAAGCAGACCTGAATCCTGACAGTGAGTATATTACACACTCTTAAGATTGGGCTTGCTACAATGTCTAATTTGATAACTAAAGGGATTGTCTGGTCTCAAATTCCCTCTCATTGCCCATACTGTGTCCTCAAAATTCTTCCCCCATTTGCTCCCCATACTGTGTCCATCATCATTCCCCCACCCTCTCTCCATATACTTATTCTTAAACTTTTCCCCCTTTTCCCCTATTTACAATAAATCTTCGGTGTCTTTATCCCCACTGGAGCACTTACAACCAATCCTATCAGCTACTTGAGCAGCGTTGGTGAGTGATGTCAGTAACGTGAGTAGCTGATCTAATCATGCTGCTGATGTTGCCTTTATCCATAAGTGCAGGTGGCCAAGTAAAATTGACCACTGAGAGCTGGTGCACTGCACTTTATCAGAGTCGACTGCCAGCTAGAGTATGGCCAACTCCCGCTTTGGGGGGAGGCAGCTAAATGCAGCCACCAAGGAGGTACCTCGGACTGCTGACCTGACGCCACCTGATGACGCCTTCCTGCCGGCTACACCCTGGTTAAATGCCCTTTTTTTCCCCATAGATACACCATGGCAGAAAGTAACAGTCTTTCTTTCCGCTCTAGAGACCAGTGTGAAGAATTGAATATTTTACATTTGTTCACTTTATGTGGCACTAGCAACAAATAAATGTATGTTTACAGTTAAAAAGTGGTCTAAATAATATAGAACTTTGTCGTGATGCATTTTATTAAGTGACTGAATCATTTAGTTGGAGTATTCTCATTTAATCTGTTTTATTTTAGTCATTTTCTTTAGACAGGCCCTTTTTTTGGCTTTTTTTAGATAATATATACAAGGTCGAATACGCTCAAAATGCCTCACAAACATCATGACCTTTTTGTTATGAAAAAAAACATCTTATTACCCTTGACATATGGCATGCCCCCTCGTGAATAGGAAAAGCTTTAAACAATGATCCTGTAAAATTAAGCATTCAACTGCCAGCCATGAGGCTGAAAATCAATGCCCGTGTGTTTCCTGTTTCGGATGCATTAATACTTTCATTTAGGCTGCACAATTTGTCATGTACTTATTGTATTTTGTGTTATGTGCCTTTTAGAAATGAGATAGAAAAAAACCACTGAAAACGTACAGTCACTGAGCCAGCACTAGTATTTACTACGAGCTTTCAGAGATCCCTTTTCTACTTCTGAAATAAAATTGCAGAGTTTGCTATCTGCCTACCTGCTGTGTAATATCCCATGCGCAGTTACTGAAATCATTAGTGGCATGCCTTCTGTAATTCTTTTTTACACATTTGCTTTCAATTTGAAGTTTTGCATAATGATAGTTTTCTTTAAATAAAAGCCTATTTGGCAGTGAAAGTCTTTTGTGTCATTTTTGTCTGCCTCTGTGTCGGGCTGATATCCTGATTCACAGTTCCAATAGAGCCAATATATGAACATTAATTTATTATTATTATACCTAGATAAAATAATCTTAATCCATGCAATTAAAAATATATATGAGAGATGGTATTAGGTAAACTGACACATTACAAGACAAGGAATACATAGACTGTAAAACATTTGTTCTATATACAATGCAGCTCATTTCTATTCTTAAAATTCAGATAATGGTTGCATAGTTTATTCAATGAGGATAGTACCAAGTCCTGTGATAGATCACAATTGAAGGAAGAAAATAACAGTCATGGACCATAAATTCGATGTAATTTGCCTTTTCCTAAGTAAAATATATTTCTAAAGGTGATATTGAAAAGAAATTCTGACCAGATGTCCGTAACAACACATCCAATGAGCACAGGCAAATAAATCAACCTATAGATATCTATAAATTAAGCTATGTGTAAGGCTGGTTTCACACTGCAGTTTTTTCCCTGATCAGGTTTGATCAGGTTTGTGTCTCCAAAAGTCAGAACAGGTGTCAATCTTTCAATTATAGTTTTTCTCTGCAAGTTCCTCTCCTAGTTCCTCTCCTGGTTTTGGCACACAAACCTGATCGAACCTGATCAGGGAAAAAACTGTAGTGTGTAACCAGTCTAATAATGAGAAATGAGACAGGGAGAACACGCAAAATAAAATGTATTTAATACTTCATACAAAAGTTTTTGTATTTCTCTTATAAGGAGAAATCAGTCGTAAGCATTGTTCAGGGGTGATTTTGGCCCATTATTCCACATAAACCTTCTTCACTATATGACTGAACCTTCCCCGACCATGTTCGCCAATTTTAGATTTGATTGAACATGGCCAATTCCACTCAGGGATCGGAAATCCGAACAATGTCCCTCAAAGTCGGTGAACCCGGCTATGTTCAGAAAATCAGTTCAAACTGTAAAATGGCTCTAAAATCTTTCCTGTTTGTTTAGGGCCAAAACACTCACCAGAATACCTGCTAGCTGGGGACAACAACTAACCTTACGGTTAGGAGAGTCCCAGCCTTTGGGTCTACTGGCTTGTATTAAGAGGTATAATTTTTTTGGAGCTTTAAATTAATTTTTTTAAGCTTTCTGGAGTTTGCAGGTGTTTTTGACACCTGCAGAATCTGAAATTTGGAAACAGTGCCAGATGTGGAAGCAGCTGAGAAGTCCTTTATTTTGCCTACCATTGATTTCCACGGGGTTCAGATGTTTGGTGAATTGTCCATCAAACTTTTTCAACGGATATTTCCCGTTCGATGAACCAAACCGAATTAGAACTTCTAAAGGTTCGTTCATCTCTGCTCTTCAATTCCTGCGGGCTCCTTTTTAGAACTCAGTGCTTTAGTTCCTTCCATGAATTTTCTGGTGGACTCATGTCAGGTTGGCTTTGCCATTCTAGCAGCTTTATTTTCTTTCTCTGAAATCACTGGTGGTTTGGTGTTTTGGGGTGAAATTCTGTGTCTATTTGCCTCCAAACATGTATATGTATATTCAGATAATTTATTTGTGTAACACCAAAAAATTTTCCAGTGCTTTAATAATATTGTCATCACCCATGCCTTGGCCGCACTGAGACTTTCAATGTAAATTGAGAATTTGACAGTGATATAAAAAGGGATAAAAGGGGAGATAAGGAGCACAGAGTCTAAGCATAGAGGAATATATATTTATCTGATACAACAAATTTACATTTTTGCACTCACCCTTTAGATGTCTTGTATTTTCCCTCCAAATATCCGTGTAGTGGATCAGCTCTTTCCAATCCTCTGGTCTGCAGCACAAATGCGAGAACTATGTCAGCCTTGGTACAAGGCTTGCATGTGGATATTGTAGTGGAGAGAAGATTTCCTTTTTTCGGCAATTCTGGAGGATAAGGATGGTTAGGTTAGAGATGAGATTTTTCTCAATATCAAATTTATTTGGACACTTTAGTAAGAACAAACAACACGTTGCCCCAACACGTCAGACACTCTCCTATCCAGAGAAGCTTCAAGTGTCACCTGAAGACTCACCTATTCCGTCAAGCCTACAACCAGCCATGAGACCCAGGCCACCACCCCATACCTGACATTCCCCCATCCTACTGTATCCCCACCCGCCCCTCGTAGACTGTGAGCCCTCGTGGACAGGGTCCCTGCCCCTCCTGTACCTGTACATCCCGATCACCTAGATTTAGTGTTCTTGTTCTTGTCTCCCTTATCCTCATGTAAAGCGCCATGGAACCTAATGGCGCTATATAAATAAAGAATAATAATAATTATAATAATAATAATAATAATAATAATAATAATAATAATAACATGTTTCTGCCAGCAATGGCCTTCATCAGGTATAATATGCACTTGCCTTGGAAAGTGCATTTCATACCTGATGAAGGCCATTGCTGGTAGAAATGCGTTGTTTGTTCTTAGTAAAGTGTACAAATAAATTTGATATTGAGAAAATTATCTCATCTTTAACCATCCTTATGCTTCGGAACTGCTGAAAATGGGAAATCTTCTCTCCACTGCAAACTGAGAATTTGGTGTGAAAATTGTATGTCCATGGTTGCTGGTTATTTTATAAGAAGAAACCAAGTCGTTGCCACCTTTCCTGGTAACACTGACGTCACGACGACTATGCAGTTACCAATCATTAAGCTTAACAGTACTGATGAGGTCATTTAGTCTATGCTGGCAGAGCTCACTGTTTGAATGTTGCGTTGTCCACATGACATGTGTACTGCAGCCTATGACTGTCACTGGGAACAGGAGCGGAGACTCATAAGTGAATGTAGGGAAGGTAAATACAGTGGAAATTGTTTCCTTCTAATAACCTGGAGCTGGGGACATTCATTTACTGAAAGGGAACCACCTCTTTTAACCAAGTATACAGAGAGCAGAGCAAATCTAAACTCTATATTGTATTTCAATCTAGAATCTCTACAACCTGCTGTCACTACCATACTGCACTTCAAGCCAAAATGTACTAATTTGTGTGAAAAATCAAATGCAATAGCCGCATAATTTTGAACAAGGGATATATTTAGTGGTTTAAGAATTATTAAATCTTTAACAAAAACTTATTTCTGGCTGAAGAATTTATCTAGGCAATTCTGGTCCCTTACTGTTCTGAGATGCTGGCCAATTCCTTAGGCCTCATTCAGATGTCCATTTTTCTGCATTTTGGGGAAGCAATAACTAAAAATCAACATTTTGGCAAAAGCAGATTTTTGTAATCTTCCAGTAGAATTCCATCCTATTTGAATATGTTTCATCATTTCTCCTCTACAACTGTCCTTGAAAATGTAAATGATTTTAGTTTCCATTGCCAAAGTAAGTACAGTCTCTTATTGTGTCATTATTTCACCACTCACAGTGTCCTTGGGACATAGTGAGTGACAGCTCAGCCATTCTGTAGACTCAGGGGTGTGCTGGACTATCAGTATGGCTAGCTCTACCACGCAAACATAGACAGTAGCATGCAGACCTGTCAGTAATGTGAGTAACAGTTCACCATCCCAATCTGGCTAGATCTCTGGATTTAATCTGGGTCTCACCCATTCAGGATGATTAGCTGGCTATTAATCTGGCTGAGGCCAGGGTTACACATAGAAATCCGTTTTTGGAAGTCCTTTTCATCACCAGTCCGTTTTTTTTGGGGTGCTTTTTGAGCCTCCTGCACTTCTGAACGTTTTTGGGACTTAGTCATTTTTTCATGAAAAACGCATATGCGTTAACGCAGATGCCTATATGTGCTATGCGTTAACGCATGCGTTTCCCATAGGGCCCCATGTTAAAAAAATGCATGCGTTAACGCATGCGTTTTTTAACTGATGCCAAAAACGCTGTTTACTGCGTTTTTGGCTCAAAAACGGACAGGGCAATGTTTTGAGCTCCAGAGAAAAACGCACAGGGTGTTTATTACACCCAATGCGTTTTTCTGTCAGTTTTTGGACTTAGAAAAAAAAATTAACAAAACTGAAGCCAAAAACGGACTGAGGGCTTATGTGTGACCCCAGCCTGACTGGAGTAGGTGCCTACTTTTTTGCTGTTCTCATCCTTTGCTGCCTGACCTTGGACTTTGCCTTTTGATTACTGTTTTAACTAACCCATATGTACTGTTTGAATCTTACAGCAACTTGTCTGTGACCTGTTTACTCTTTTGCCTTACACTTTTGCCTTTTGATGTGTCCTCCTGGTATTGGAACCTGATCTCTTTGACTCCTCTGTCCTATGACTTAGCTTGAGAAGTGACGACAGTCAACGTTATACCTTGCTTGTGTGTGTTTCCTCCCCTACTATAAAGCTGTAATGATAGGAAATTTAGATTGTGAGCCCAAACGTTAGTAGTAATGATGATATCTGTAAAACAATGTGGATTATGATTGTATTGTATGTGGAAAGCATAATAAATAATAACATAATGCTTACAATTGATTAATTTGTAACTAGTTTACTCTTTTGCCTTATCCTTCTGCCTTTTGACTAGTGATGAGCGAGTAGTGAAATATTCTGAGGCTGTGGTCACACATAGAAATCCATTTTTGGAAGTGATTTCCATGACCAATCCGTTTTTGTTTGGGTGCTTTTTGAGCCTCCTGCACCCCTGAACGTTTTTGGACTTAGTCATTTTTTGACCAAAATTCTCAAAAAAACGGATCTGTTTTTCCATAGGGCCCATGTTAAAATTTTTTTTTTTTTTAAACGGACCCCAAAAACGTTGCTAGCAAGGTTTAAAGGTGCAGAAAAAAACGGACAGGGTGTTTATTACATCTAATCTGTTTTTCTATCAGTTTTTGGACTTAGAAAAAAAAATGACAAAAATGAAGCCAAAAACGGACCAAGGGCTTATGTGTGACCCCAGCCTTACTCGCTATACTGGTAATGAGTAGTTTATATTACTCGCAAATTCGTCTGTATACATACAGCACATGAACAGCATCCATGCTGTACGTATTTAACATTACAAAACATAGGAGACGCATTGTACTGTAAGTTATTAATTTATCTATTATTGCGTGGAAAACACTGATTGCATGCTGATGGTAAAATTGACTCATGGACTGTGCACTGATTAAACACTGATCCAAAACACTGATGATAATAGTGCAATTTTTTCACATACATGTTTAAACATGGACATGTGAATGAGGCCTAAGGAATTAGCAAGATGAATTTCAACCATTTGGTTCTCTTTATTCTGAGAACATATACAAGGTGTTTTTAGATCTGTTTACATGTTGTTCTTGTTGTGCAGCGACCATTATTCCTGTGAAGTTATGTCTGTTATGGAGTGGTCTGGAGCTCTGAGGTGCTGTGAGGTGCCTGGGTTGGCATGGGGTTGCTGAAGGAACATTGAGTGGTGTGCTGTGATTTGATGGTGAACTTCATAAATTCTGATGAAAGTGTGAACTGAGAACCTTTTGTTTAGTTTTGTAAATGTTGCTTAGCCACAATACATTAATGTATAATACTTGAATGTGTGGTCCATTACTTTTGGTACATTTATGATACATGCTGATTATTTTCTAATTGACCTGTACTCACTGCCAACCTTGGCAAACATCCTACTGGATCAAAAAATTGATGAATTGATTATTAATTACGTATTGTTGAGTAAGGCTGGCTTCACATTTGCGGACCCTCCGCAGCGTCCTGCGGAGGGGATCCGCAAGCTGACCGCAGCCCCTATGTATATAATGGGAACGCATGGTCATGCGTAGGTCTGCGCATAACTGTGCACCTTCATTCACTGCAATATGTGATTTGTACGCAGACGGAAGCCCACGCACAAATCACACACTCTCGTCCGCACCAGGAACAAGACACGGACGAGAGTGTGTGATTTGTGCGCGGGCATCCGCCTGCGTACAAATCACATATTGCAGTGAATGGGAGCGCACGGTCATGCTCAGACCAGCGCATGGCCGTGCGTTCCCTTTATAAACATAGGGGCTGCGGTCAGCTTGCGGATCCCCTCCGCAGGACGTTGCGTAGGGTCCGCAAATGTGAAGCCAGCCTAAAATACACAACCACTTTGAAGCATATGTACATGGGTGTTGACCTTTGATTAGGCTGTAGAAATTCCTTTCCTAAAATTTTTGGCTTTTGTCCATTCTTCAAACACCCAAACATGGATTGTGCTGATATACTGGATTAATACAATTACAATAATCACATTTTATTATTTGTATACATTTACACAAGCTGCACTGGACTAGATAAATTTCTTTGGTCAATTATTACAACCAGAGACAATACCAATCGAATTTACTTGTGTTACCAAGAACATATTATTTCTGTTTGAAATGATCAAAAACAGAAGAACTCGTCCACTGATGCCACAGTCACCATATATGTAATAATAACAAGGCAAAACATCTCTATTCTAACCATGAGGATAAAGTTAGTAGTAAAATGTATGTGCAAAGTGCTCCAGTATCATTGGGTTACTTAAGAGACAAATACTCCAAAGTGTGAATTTGAAAAATTAATCCACTATGGATTTTATTAATAAATTGCACTGACCACAGACAGAAGGTACAATTGGCCTGGTATATACTGTAAATACAGACCAAATGCTGTAACAGTATGCATTTGGATTGTGCCAACAGATAGTAAAGCCCCTTTAACCATTGTGCCCCCAGGTTTCAGGTTTGCAAAGTAATATTTGATTTCCACAAAAGAGTTAATGAGATTGTTCCATTTGTAATGTCTTGCATTCTGGTAATATTTTTCATATTTTTATAAGATGGTCTACTATTAATATAAAATATTATTTTATTTATTAATTTTAGTGTACATGTTCCTTTACGTTAATAGTATATTTAGGGGTATTACATGGTATTATTGAATACATTGAGTATTGATGGGTGCTTGACTTTGATTGCAGCATCTCTGATGTGAAAGCATTATTCCTTGATCTTTTTTGGTTTAATTTATTGTTTACAATATACAATATATTTTATTGAATATTTTACTGTATAAAGCTGAAGACACAGGAGTCTATAATTCAAT
Source organism: Allobates femoralis (assembly GCA_033576535.1). Classification (NCBI taxonomy): domain Eukaryota; kingdom Metazoa; phylum Chordata; class Amphibia; order Anura; family Aromobatidae; genus Allobates; species Allobates femoralis. The sequence continues at coordinate 113,650,672 of JARQOC010000001.1, forward strand.
ACAAGCTCAATATGGAGTTTATAGATACTGTGAGCCTGTGACATAAAATCATTCTATGAGCCTTTGATCATTTTCATTAATAGCATTTCTTGCTGTTCGTATGGTCTAGGTGCATCATTAACTACTTACCGTCAAAGCCTGTTTTCACCTTCCTGATCAGACTAAATTTTACAATTCTGATCAGCGTCCTTTTATGCGGTAATAACTCTGGAACGCTTCAACGGATCCCAATAACATTTCCCACATGTCTACTTTATATCAGCACAATTTTTGAAACTTTTTTTTTTTTAGGAAGTTAGAAGAGTTCAAAGATTATCAGCAATTTCTTATTAGACCAACAAAATTTACAAAACCAAATTTCAACAACCACATCGCGCTTAAAAGTGACTTTGATGGACTTATATGACTTATATGACAGAAAATACCCAAAAGTAACACAATTTTAAAAACTGAACCCTTCAAGGTGCTTGAACTCACATTCAATATGTTTATTAATATTTTAGGTGTTTCACAGGAATTAAAGCAATGTGGAAGGAAAAATTGAAAATTTCCCTTTTTCCCCACAAAAATATTTATTTTAGGCTCAAATTTTGCATTTTCATACGGATATCAGAAAATGGATTATATGATTTGTGTGATTTCTCCTGAGTACATCAGTACCCCATGTGTGCTGTAAAGCTACTGTTTTGGCACATGACAGGGCTTCTTACGGAAAGCGCACAATTTGACTTCTGTAGCGCAAAATTGGCTGAACATGTTGTGTCACGTTTTCCTAGTCCCTGATATGCCCAAATCAGTGGAGACACCTCACAAGTGACCCCATTTTGGAATATATTTAGAAGTGTGGTGAGCACCTTTTGGCTGGAATAGCTTGTGGATGCCATGTTACATTTGAAGAGCCTCTAATATGCCAAAACACCATCAACCACCACAAGTAACCCCAATTTAGAAACTACACAAAATTTTATCAGGAGGAAATATTGAGTGTTTTACTCTCTCCCTTCAAAGAATTCTATAACATTTTGCTGAGTAAATGAAAATTACCAGTTTTTCCATTAAACAATTACTCTGGAGTGCGCCAATTTCCATGTGATGAGGAACTACTTTTCAGACACGGTGGAAAGCTCAGAAGGGAAGTAGTGCAGATTTTGCTGTTGTTGTTTGTGGGTTCCAAGTCACATTGACAAAACCCCTGAGGTGCCAAAACTGTGGAACCTCTCATAAGTGACCTAATTTTACAAAATACACCTGTTAATGAAATCATCTAGGGGTGCAGCGAGTAAATTTACAACACAGGTGTGCCAAAAAGTTTTATGCAATTGAGTGGTGAAGAAAACATAATTACTTTTTTATCACAAAATGTTGTTTTATTTCTTGATTTTACATTTTCACACAGAAAAATGACACCAAAACGTGTCACAAAGTGTTCTGATCGTGGCAATATCCCATGTAACAATCACCACACAGTACTGCTTTGACTTTTTTGTATGTTTCTGTTTCTGGCACCTGGGTGGGACTGAGTTGTATGTCTGGTTATGTTCTAGAAGAGTTGAATCACTCAGGTGTTTTTACATCAAGTGATTACTCTGCCAATAGTTCACTTTGCATTAAGTGCCCACTCTCCTGGTATACCTGACCTTTGATCAGTATATGACCATGTCTTTGCCTTCTCCTGGTATACTGCCACCTTTCCTGAAATTGACTATAGATTGCATGACCACTCTTTCATCCCTATCCCAGTAAGTAGTGAATGCATCACATCTCCGGTTTTTTGTCTTACTAGAAGAAGGGTGCACTGACTGGCAGCTGGCCTGCCCGGCTGTCATTCAGTTGGTGACGCGGCCGGGCCATCCCCAAAAGGGTTAGAACAGAGTGCTGTCAGTGTATTTACACTGACCGCACTCTGTTCCACACCACTTGGAGACGTCCCGGCCGTTTTATCCAACTGAATGAAAGCCGGGCAGGCCAGGCCAGCATCACCGCCCATTTAGTCCCGCACACCCACCAAGTGCGCATCCCCGGAAGTGTCATTCCGGTAATTGTGGTGCACAGAGACAAAGCCCAGAATGGGCACATCACTCTACTATTCAGACAGGTATTTAACCCCCTGGCTAATATGCTAAGGCACTGCTCCTGACGCTCGTGGCGATACATGTTGGGCCTTCCTCTGCCTCTGACCTCCACCTCCCAGGGAGCTCTCACCCTGGCTGGGGTTCTGTGGGTAGTATACAGTCTGGTATTAATACCTCTCCTGGTTCTACTATAGGTGAGGTACAAGCCTGCCCCGGTTCCCATATATATATATATATATATATATATATATATAGTAGTAGAAAAATTCCTTGCAGCACACAGCTATCACCAATGTTGCATAATGCTATAAGCCATGTGGTTGAGAAAAAAGTTTAAAAACTTACGTTTTTCTGAAAAAACTCAAAATCTTATCTTTTAATTCTGAAGTTCTTAGTACAAACATTGGCCAAGGTCTGTTTGCTCGTCGACTGCGACAAAGTGACTTCAAGCACGACGAGTCCTATGCTGACACCCAAGCCCTCCTTTTCCGCTCCCCCACCTCTCAGTGGGCAGACTCCATCTATACCCTCCATCACCTGTCTACGATGAGGGTGCAATTTGCAGCAGAGTATCTGCAACTCTATGTCACATATAACGAAAAAAACTGCACAGCACTCACAGACCAGTGTGAACTGGTGCAAGCAGGGACACAGAAATATATATATAGTAGTAGAAAAATGCCTTGCAGCACACAGCTATCACCAATGTTGCATAATGCTATAAGCCATGTGGTGTCTATATGTGACATAGAGTTGCAGATACTCTGCTGCAAATTGCACCCTCATCGTAGCCAGGTGATGGAGGGTATAGATGGAGTCTGCCCACTGAGAGGTGGGGGAGCGGAAAAGGAGGACTTGGGTGTCAGCATAGGACTCGTCGTGCCTGAAGTCACTTTGTCGCAGTCGACGAGCAAACAGACCTTGGCCAATGTTTGTACTAAGAACTTCAGAATTAAAAGATAAGATTTTGAGTTTTTTCAGAAAAACGTAAGTTTTTAAACTTTTTTCTCAACCACATGGCTTATAGCATTATGCAACATTGGTGATAGCTGTGTGCTGCAAGGAATTTTTCTACTACTATATATATATTTCTGTGTCCCTGCTTGCACCAGTTCACACTGGTCTGTGAGTGCTGTGCAGTTTTTTTCGTTTTATATATATATATATATATATATATATATATATATATATATGTATGGTAAATATGAATACAATTGCATGCATCTGGTGATGTTATTAAGGTGCAGCTGACTATAGGAGTCTTATGGAATTGTATGACCTTGTTTCATTGTTGCTCGCTATTGGATTGGACCACTGCAATACCTTGTTCATCTACCTCTACAACTGCTTTCATCTATCTGCAGCACTGTTTTCACCTGTGCATTACCCACTTTATATATTGCCGTATTTAACCTGCCCTATATAATCTTTCATGTACAAATGCAAGTAGAGGACAGTGATTTGTATGTTTATTGCTTTTAAATGTTTGGTCAAGGGTTTTTTTCTGTCAAAACACTGTTAATGAATTTTCACTAGCAATGGTTGTGCGCGTCTCATATAGAGGTTCTTTCTCCTTCATCACATTAGTTTGCTTTGTCATGACTTACTAGATTTATAGTCATAACCCAGTTACTGTAGTGACTAGTGTCACACTCCATACATGGCATCACACATTACACTACTACTCCCATAGAAGTGGACAAAGTTTTGTCACACATTAGACCACTGCTCACATTGAAATTGTTGGAGGAGGGTCACACATTTACACTATTGCTCCCATAGAAGTGTATGGAGTGGTGTTACACTAAAGGTACCGTCACATGCCGCCATATCGCCGGCGAGATGGCTGGCAATTCCCGAATTCAGCGATGTGGAAACCACATCGCCTGTGCGTAGTGGCATGTGACTAGGCGATTCTACGGTGAGAAATCGCAGGTGGAACGTCGCCTGATTGCCCTGCAGTGAAATCAGGCGATATCCACCAGGCGATTTCAGCGGATCGTGCCGTGTGACAGGGCGATAGAGACATACACAGCGATCCTGAAATGAATCCTGTAGGCGTGCTTGGATGTTGTTTTTTTTTCGCACCACATCTGCTGTGATTGGTGGGTGATACTGCGTTCCCATTGGCTGGCTGTGTCCGAGGCGCGTTTTTTGATGACCCGTGCGTTCATGCAAGACTGACCAATGGGAATGCAATGAAACCCACTCTAGCACGACCCTATCAAAACAGTATGCCCACATTGCTGCTACGATTGTGGCGTGTGACACGGCGATGTGTGAAGTAAAGATCGCTTCCGGTCTTCTGCATGCGATTTCTGGAATGCAGGATCGCCGAAGATCGCATGTGAGATCGCTACGTGTGACAGTTCCACAGCGATCAGGAGAAAGTGCCAGAAACAAGCGCGCTCACGTCAAATCACCAGCGATATGGAAGCCATATCGCGGCGTGTGACGGTACCTTTATACTCACTTAGAAATGTGTCACCCCTCTCTGAATACTTCTTTGGGATAGTAATGTGATGCAATGCGTATAAGAAACATGGCTACTTATGGGTATTACCAGAGGCGTACATAAAAATCATGGGGCCTCAGAGCTAAAGTTCCAATTTCCCCCCCCCCAAAAAAAAATAAATAAAATTTAATATTCAGCTGGGTCATGGAAGAGCATATATTATAACTTTGCAAACCTTACAAAGTAATTTTTGTCCCATTGAGCCCCTGGATTTCCCATACAGCCCTCCATATAGTACAGTAGGCCCCTCATACTGCATCAATAAAGTTTAATGTCCCACATAGGGCTCAATACATTATAATGGCCCTCATAGTGTCAAATACAGTTTAATGCTCCCCACATAGTGCAATCTACAGTATAATATACCCCACATAGTCACTCGATGAGCATTAAATAAAATGGTTCTGTCATGTCATTTTACAGTAATACACACAGGCAAGTAATTTGGCTGAAAAATCCCTCTTGGCTTTACGCGAAGTATAAGGCTTCCCCCGGCTTCCCCGATGTATACAGGCCCCCCCATTCAAGATCTAGGCCAAACCTGCCGCAAACCTGTAAATGTAAAAATCAATACTTATCACTGTCCTGTCGCGCCGTCCGTGCTGCCGACATCAGATTCCGGGCTTCATTCGGCGTCTTCCGAGCCTTACTGTGGTCGCGGGCAATAGTCATTGTCCCGCGACTACAGGAAGCAGGAAGAAGCCGGAATGAAGACCGGATGTGATGTCGGCAGCGGGAGTGGGCGACAGACAGTGATAAGTACGATTTTACTTTACAGTTCCGCGCAAGGGGGGCCTGATCTTGATGGGGGGGGCCTGTATACCTCCGGGCTGCTGCTGTATCACCCTGGGGCTGCTGCTGTATCACCACTGGGGCTGCTGCTGTATACACCTGGGTGCTGCTGTATACAGCCTGGGGTGCTGCTGTATACAGCCTGGCTGCTGCTGTATACACCTCTGGGCTGCTGCTGATACACCCCTGGGCTGCTGCTTTACACCTCTGGGGCTGCTGTATACTACCACTGGGGCTGTGTATACTACCACTGGGCTGCTGTATACTACCACTGGGCTGCTGTATACTACCACTGGCTGTATATACTCTGGCTGCTGTATACTACCACTGGGGCTGCTGTACACCTCTGGGCGCTGTATACTAACACTGGCTGCTGCTGTATATAAAACTGGGCTCTGTATACCACACTGTGGGCTGTATACCTGTGCTGGGGTCCACCCCGGTTATACACGAGTCAATGGTTTTCCAGGTTTTGGGCAAAAGTAGGGGTCGGCTATACACGGGTCGGCTTATACACGAGTATATACGGTACATGAAATTATTCATATGTGACCTCGGTGAACTCAGTGTTGTCTTTTGACTGCGCTCACCAGACATTTAGTCAGACAGTCAAGCACTGTGTCACATGAAGTCAATTCTGGCATGTCCATATGGCTCTCAGTGTTCCCAGAGGTCACGTGATGGACACATTTCTAATGTCACACTCATGTGACATCCAGATGTAGAGAGCCGGATCATAGTGGGACGTTGAGTGTTTTTAATGCAGCTTGGGGTTTTTTAAAATAAAGAATTTTTGTGTGTTTTTTTCTTCTTGCCCTCCATTACCAATGGTTATGAGTGATACCAAAAACTTAGTGATAAAAATAAAAACAACTTTTATTGTACAAATCTTAAAAGATCAGATTTATCAACAGGACAAACATGGAATCAAAAGGAAAACAACTAAAGAGACCATCAACACGTACAGAGGACCTAAATAATTCCCTAGAATGACCACTACCTGAAAATGGAGGTTTTACACCATAGGTTATTGTGCCCCCAAACCACGTTCACTGGCTCTATGACTCAACCCTGGAATAAACAATAGGTCATATGGTGGTTGTGCAACCTCCGTTCAGATCCAGTTAAGATAGGAACTCTGGAAGTTGTTGGTTGTTGCTGGTTATTCACTAAACTCCAATTGGTTGATTAAAATTTCTTTGTATCTTGACGCGTTTCTCCCCTACTTTTAGTGAGAGGTTCATCAGAAGAAGAGAGAATTACTGTTTGCCTACAAAAGAGGTCAGAGTATAAGTGTTTACAGTTTACATTAGAAAAGTCATCTTGTCAAGATAATATAATCAAAGTTGTGTTAGCTGAAGATCAGAGCCGACAAAAGAAGTGGGGGAGAAGGGGAAAAAGGGATAACACGTTCAATATGTACAGTGTTGGCCAAATGTATTGACACCCCTGCAATTCTGTTAGATAATACTCAGTTTCTTCCTGAAAATGATTGCAATCACAAATTCTTTGGTATTATTATCTTCATTTAATTTGTCTTCAAAGAAAAAAAAACACAAAAAGAATTGTCCTAAAGCCAAATTGGATATAATTCCACACCAAACATAAAAAAGGGGGTGGACAAAAGTATTGGTACTGTTAGAAAAATCATGTGATGCTTCTCTAATTTGTGTAATTTACAGCACCTGTAATTTACCTGTGGCACCTAACATGTTTTGGCAATAACTAAATCACATTTGCTGCCAGTTGACATGGATTAAAGTTGACTCAACCTCTGTCCTGTGTCCTTGTGTGTACCACATTGAGCATGGAGAAAAGAAAGAAGACCAAAGAACTGTCTGAGGACTTGAGAAACCAAATTGTGAGGAAGCATGAGCAATCTCAAGGCTACAAGTCCATCTCCAAAGACCGAATGTTCCTGTGTCTACCGTGCGCAGTGTCATCAAGAGTTTAAAGCCCATGGCACTTGGCTAACCTCCCTTGATGTGGATGGAATAGAAAAATTGAAGAGAGATTTCAACGCAAGATTGTGCGGATGGTGGATAAAGAACCTCGACTAACATTAAAACAAGTTCAAGCTGCCCTGCAGTCTGAGGGTACAACAGTGTCAACCCGTACTATCCATCGGCGTCTGAATGAAAAGGGACTGTATTGTAGGAGACCCAGGAAGACCCACTTCTTACCCCGAGACATAAAAAAGCCAGGCTGGAGTTTGCCAAAACTTACCTGAGAAAGCCTAAAATGTTTTGGAAGAGTGTTCTCTCTTTTTGGGCAAAGGCATCAACATAGAGTTTACAGGAGAAAAAAAGAGGCATTCACAGAAAAGAACACAGTCCCTACAGTCAAACATGGCGGAGGTTCCCTGATGTTTTGGGGTTGCTTTGCTGCCTCTGGCACTGGACTGCTTGACCGTGTGCATGGCATTATGAAGTCTGAAGACTATCAACAAATTTTGCAGCATAATGTAGGGCCCAGTGTGAGCAGTGTGAGAAAGCTGGGTCTCCCTCAGAGGTCATGGATCTTCCAGCAGGACAATGACCCAAAACACACTTCAAAAAGCACTAGAAAATTGTTTGAGAGAAAGCACTGGAGACTTCTAAGGTGGCCAGCAAAGAGTCCAGACCTGAATCCCATAGAACATCTGCGGAGAGATCTAAAAATGGCAGTTTGGAGAAGGCACCCTTCAAATATCAGGGACATGGAGCCGTTTGCCAAAGAAGAATGGTCTAAAATTCCAGCAGAGCATTGTAAGAAACTCATTGATGGTTACCGGAAGCAGTTGATGGCAGTTATTTTGTCTAAAGGTTGTGCAACCAAGTATTAGGCTGAGGGTGCCAATACTTTTGTCTGGCCCATTTTTTGAGTTTTGTGTGAAATGATCAATGTTTTGCTTTTTGCTTCATTCTCTTTTGTGTTTTTTCATTGAAGACAAATAAATGAAGATAATAATACCAAAGATTTTGTGATTGCAATCATTTTCAGGAAGAAACTGAGTATTATCTGGCAGAATTGCAGGGGTGTCAATACTTATGGCCATGACTGTAGTGTACGCTATAGGGATATATTTTGTATTTTTAAACTATCTCAAAACTTACAATCTATTCCTGTATAAAATACTCTATATATCATTTTTTTTTTCTCTTTATCACAAAGTTCATTCATGCAATGCTAAATACCCAATCTGAAACAACGATATCATTGTACAGCAGATGGCCAATGAGCTAGATACTTTGTAATACATTGTAAAATACATGAGGCCTGAGGTGATCCCAATGTTACATACATTTAACATGAGTTCTCTTGGATCAGATTATTATAGATTAGTGCCAAACATTCAGAAGTGATTACAATATTGCAGCCTAGTGATGCCATTCACTATTACAATAATTACATACTGGAAGATGTTTTATCTTTTTAAAAGTTCAGCACCAAATTATCATGGTCAATTAGAAAATGTGGATATTTTGCATAATTTGTATAGATTATAGAATGCTTGATGCAGAAAAGACCAATAAGCAAAGCATTTACAATTTGGACTGCATATGACATAGATACCGTATTTGTCACCCAGACTATGAGATGCATCGGACCGTAAGATGCACCTATGTTTTATAAGAGGAAAATAGAAAAAAAATAACCCCAAAAAATGCAGTCATGAAGAAGTGTTATGGGCGATCTGTAGCTGACATGATAAGGGGGGTAATGTTCCTCAATTCTTTACTAATGCCTCCCATCCTGGGCTCATTCCAGGTATATAATATATGTCTTCCGTCCTGGTATATATGTCCCCCATCCTGGCATAATTTATCCCATTTCTGGCATATATATATGCTCCATCCTGGCATATATGTACTCCATCTTGGTATATATGTCCTCCATCTATCCTGTATATACTGTGTGTCCTCCATCATGGTGTATATGTCCCCAATCCTTGCATTCATGATCCCTATCCTGGTACATATGTCTCCCATCCTGGTATATATGATCCGATCTTGGTATATATGTCCATAATTCTAGTATATATGATCCTGATCCTGGTAAATGCCCTAAACCTGGTATATCTGATCCCCATCCTGATATATATGACCCCCATCCTGGTACATATGTCCCCTATCCTAATATATATGATCCCATTCTGGTAAATATGTCCCTAAATCTGGTATATATGTCCCCAGTCATGGGCTCTTAATGGTATATACACAGTGGCGTAACTTCAGGCCCAGGGCCCCGATGCGACAGCTTCAACGGGCCCCAATTATTTCAAATCTTTAATAGCATTAGTCTTTTTGTATAGGCCGAAGGGACTTATGGGGCCCCTCTAGCTGCAGGGCCCGGGTGCGATCGCAACCCCTGCACCTGTTGTAGTTAGGCCCCTGTATATACAGTATGCCTCATTTTATCCTGCACACATAAAAAAAAACTATTATAGTCACATTCCTTCTTCTCCCCGGTACGCAGCATTCTCTTCTGATACCAGCAACTGACTTCAGTGTTTTAAGCGCTTCAACACCCGGCGATTTTGTTTTTCATTTTTCTTTTTACCTCACTTTATTCAAAGAAGCACCGTAATTTAGTTTTATTTTTCATCAATATTGCCGTATAAGGGATTGGGTCTTGTGGGAAGAGTTGTATTTTTGAATTACACTATTCATTCTTGCATATATTGTATGGGAAAACAGGAAAATAAATTCCAAGTGCGGTGAAGTTGCAAAACAAGTACAATTCCACAATGGTTTTGGGGTTTATTTACTATGTTCACTGTGTGGTTAAACTGGTATAGCAGTATGATTCCTTAAGTCAGTACAAGTTTGTAGATGCCAAACATGTATAGTTTTTTTTTTACTATTATTAAGTGGTGACAAAAAATCTACATATTTGTCAAAATAATGAATTGCACTGGTGTCACCATTTCCCGAGACCCATAATGTCCTTATTTTTCAGGATCTGGGGCTGTTTGTGGCTTATTTTTTTGTACACTGATCTAACATTTTTAGAAATTCTATTTTGGGGTAAATGCAATATTTTATATTGCCTGCTATTAATATTTATTATTGCAATGTTACTTTGACCAAGGACAAACATAATTCTGGAGTTTTCATTTTTTTTCCGTTATGCAGTTTAACGTTCAGATTAATTCATTTTATATTGTGAAAGATTGGGCATTTCTGTATAGCAATACCAAATAAGTTTTTTTTTATTATTGTTTGATTTTTAATGAGGCAAAAGGGAGGTGAATTGAACTTTTGTGGCAGGTTCATATTTTTTTCACTTTTATTTCACTTTTTATTTACTAGAGTTCTAAGGGAACTTCGAGATTACACTGTCTGATTGCTTGTGCTGTACAGAGTCATGCTGATGTAAGGTTCTGCCTGCACAAGACAAATGATCATCCTGTAATTGCCAATGCTCAGACAGCATTCACAGGAAGTGAGTCATGACAGTGACAGGGGTCATTAGCTGGAAGCGCTTCCGTGGAGAGAACCCGGTGGTATATTGGGGGTATTGAGAGGGAGTGAGGGGGGACTCTAACCTGTTACAGTTGTGCCGCCTCCGCACAACCTCAGTTTAAGCTGTCTCCAGGGACTCCTGGCGCCCGCACCACTCAGTGCAGCTCCTGTCAGCTTCCGCGTTTGGGCTGGTCACATGTGGTAAGATCAGGTGATACGCACGTCACTGGGTCACGGGGTTTCCACATCACCGCAGGTCCTACTGCTTCACTCCGCTCAATGGATATGGGTGAATCTCCAACCTAATATGGGATATGGGTTAAATCCACCTGAGGAAGACAACGTCCTGTTGTGGAAACGTGTTGTGGTAATAAAGATACTTTTTAATTTTAAACCATCTCGCTCCTAACAGTGTATCTGCGCTCCTATATTAAGTAACCCTATAATTTGTAAAAGGGGTCATTAGCTGACCTTGGCTGTCATGACAGTGATCACTTCACTGGGCTGCCGATGGGTGCAGTGAATGTTGGGATCTCCTCCTGCACATGGTAGATCACACTGTCAGAGTTAGACAGTGCAATCTAATGGGTTAACTGTTGCAGGTGGATCTTCGCTCTCCCACCACTGTTACAGGCACATGTTGGCTGATAAGATCAACTGACATGTGAAGAGAAAGATGTTGGCTCAGCACGTTCGCTCGCATCAACAAGAGGGAAACGATCTATGACGTAAAGTATGTCATAGGTAGTGAGGAGTTTAAATGAGGAAGCACATTATAAGCTTGATAACAGGACCCTCACTTCTCCTGTAACTGCTCAACTATGTTTTACTTTGTTTTTTTCTTGTATTTTGTTAGATTGGCTGCAGCCAGTAATCTATGTGATACATCTTTGGATTCAGGGTTTCTTTGCCTACATAATGCTGCTGACAGATGAGGTAGCAAAAACATGCATAAGGATTATCTTTACTAGCACATAAACAATCACCCTAGCCACTGCAGGAAGACAGCTGGTAGGACGAACACTTGTGCGCGCTGTAAAAGGATAAAGGCCACTTCACACACACAGATATCTGAGTCCAATATCTGAACAGATCTCTGGTTGCAGTGAAATCATGGATACATTGCTCCATGTTGTACACTGCCACAAAATAGAACAATGTGTCCATGATTTCACTGCAACCAGAGATCTGTTCAGATATTGGACTCAGATATCTGTGTGTGTGAAGTGGCCTTTAAAGCATATGAATGTTCACTGCTCCCCGAGCCCATAATCCCACCTACTTCTTGGTGCCAAATTCAGTGCAGAGATGTGGGTGGGATTATGGAATAAAGAGGAGTGAAAATTCATCAAGTATAATAGCGGGCACACGTGTTAACCCTAACCACTGCTGCAGCCTGCTCCTCCGTCATGTGACCCCACTTCACAGCTGCTACCAACTCAATAGCAAGTCAGGTACATTTATACTATATGATGCATCCCACATTTTATCCAAAATTTTAGGGAAAACAGTACCTATTATAGTTAAAAAAAATACATTATGTTTATAGGTTGTAGCAGGGCTCAATCATTCTTCATAATAAAATTTGAAATACATACATAAACAAATAAATTTACAGCAGCATTGAAAATTTTAATAGAGTATGAGACATTTTACATATGCCCTATAATAATAATCTTTATTTATATAGCTCCAACATATTCCATAGCGCTTCAAAATTCAGAGGTTCATATTCAAACAATCATAAGAAACAGTCCAGGTATAGAAAACAACAAGGCGGCACTCACCGTTTGTTCACAGGTGCTTTGACCTGTAGAAGCGGTCAAACCGCGAAACAGGACCTGTCGCCTGTACCTTCATGCACCCCCTCCCCGCACCTCTGCAATAAAGAAAGCACCTGTGAACAAACGGTGAGTGCCGCCTTGTTGTTTTCTATACCTGGACTGTATATGCTTGACCGGCTTATGTAGGCGCTGCACCACCAGGTGGCTGGGGAAAGACAGCGGTCTGTCTCTATGGAGCAATAGGAAGGACCATTAGCCCTGTTGGTGCCCGGTGCCCCTACTTTTCTTTTCAAGTCATAAGAAACAGTTATAAGAAAATGCAATACAATTTAAAAAAAATACAATACAAAATGCAATACAAAGCATAATACAATAATTAGAGCAAAATAATGACATCCCTGCTCTTAAGAGCTTACAATCTAACTATGAGGTGGGGGTGACACAAAGTACAGGTGCTTATTTACAATGATGGTATTGTCAACTTGAGGAGATGGGGAACAGATAGGAGCAGTATAAGTGGCCACCAACCATTATTTGTGATGCATTTGAGACTGGTGGATCGGATAGGCTATGTCTAAGTGACTTTGACTAGGGATCATGATTGGCCTCCCTAAAAAGATGTTTTTTAGGGATTGCCTGAAACTATGTAAGTTGTGGATATACCTAGTTTCTTGGGGTAGAGCATTCTAGAGAATTGGTGCAGCTCTGGAGAAGTGTTGGATTTTCATTCGCTGTGAGCCATAATCATCAACATTTACAGAAATAAACACTTGAAATAGATCACTCTGTTTGTAATGACTCTATATAATATATGTGTTTTACTTTATGTCTTGAATTGCTAAAATAAATTAACTTGAAGATGATATTTTAATTCATTGAGATGCACCTGTATGTCTGCAAAAATGCAATGCCTTACAAAAAAAACCACAGCATTAAAAACAAAATTAAATATCATGATGGTTGTGCTGTGGTCTCATCGGGACCTTTCTATCTGGCGTCACGCTAAATATTCAGTTAATTGCAT
>JARQOC010000001.1:113664405-113727733 GCA_033576535.1 Allobates femoralis
CACGCTGAATGACAGCCAGCTCCAGATTGGGGGAGCTGCGCTGCCTGTCAATCACTGTGACGTCGACTCTGACACTCATCGACAGAGGGGGAGAATACATCAAACAAAGAAACTAAGTTTGAGTAGGAACAACATCAGGAATTATTATAATAACTCCAATAACACGGGGAAAGAATTGGTGCACAAAAAGCCATTGCAAAAGTTTATTCATATATGAATAGATAGACATTTAAAATCAAGATTAAAAAAATACACAAAAAGAACCTTTCATGAGGTAACCTTTCTATGTTACTGGAAAAAAAACCTTTTTTCTGCTGTCAGGTACAAAAATATGTCTAATCAATGGAGAAATACAAAATGCTATGTGCTACAATGCATGCAGGAAATAACAGCCATAGATAGCAAATACAACGTGATGTGTGCTCAATATATGCAGAAAATAGCAGCCATAGATCCTACATAGACACATACATAGACACATAGATATATGGATGCAATGAACACACATAATATATCAAGTTTGATCATAGATTTTCAATACTTATGGTTTTAGAGTATAGACCAGGCTCTTAGATATCATCAAGGTATAAGTACCAGGCATAGGGGAGAGAGAGGAACAGGCCCCACGCGTCCTACATGTATGAATAAACTTTTGCAATGGCTTTTTGTGCACCAATCCGGTCCCCGTGCTAAGCTCCTTTATTAGAGTTATCATAATAATTCCTGGTGCTGTTCCTACACAAACTTAGTTTTTTGGTTTGAAGTTTGCATTCTGTGTATGCACAGGAATCGTGTTGTTAGTTTCTCTATCTGGGTAGTGCTGTCTCCATGATCCCGGCATTTATTATGTCAGAGGGGGAGAATAAAAAAAAATAAGAATCTTAAATAATATGGTTGCATATATATGCACACCCTTAAATATATACTTTGTTGAAGTATCCTTTGAATTTCTGGTAGCATTTAGTCTTTGAGTTTAGGAGCAAGGCAACCTATTAGAATAGTTAAACTTTATACGGGATTAATCAGCATTACCGAAAATAGCTGTGTACTGAATACAATATGAAAGGAGTTTGAAATATTCGGAACCCAACCATAATCAGAATAATGGGAGAGTGTTCACACATCTGCAACCACATTATTTTAGTTTAGTTATTTTAATTTCCCTTTTAAAATAATTTCAGTTTCATTCTCAATTAAATTGTTCAGATTACGAGAGACATTAACGGTGGAAAACGTTCTGGAATGGTTCGTCTTAGCATGACTTTTTACACAGCAAAAATCTTGAATTTTAAAAGGGGTGTTTAGGCTTTTTATATCCACTGTAGGTGCAGTTTCTGGACACACAGCTATCTGCGGGGTATGTCTAGCATGGATACAGCTTTAGGCTAGCGTCACATTTGGAGGGGGCGTCCTTTGCAAGGATGCGTTAAAGTCAGTATTTTTTTGCCCTTGCCATTTTCCTGGCATTTTCTCCCTTTTTAGCTCTAGCATTAACGTATGAGTTTCCCATAAACTCCCATGTTAAAAAAAGCAAGTGTTTTTGCAAACGTCCTTAAAATCGCTGCATACCGCATTTTTTGGTGCTTAAGCAAAAATGCATAGCATCAAAAGTGTTGCATTTTGGTCATCTGTTTTTAGCATGGGAGCCTATTACTTTGACAGCCTAGGGTCATCTGATTACCTGGGAAGCTGTTTGCAACCACTTTCTTCCAGAGATCCCCCAGTTACATCACCGGCAGGAAGCCATCATTTTCCCTGTGTTCAGATATGCTGCAGCCCATCAGAACACAGGAGAAGTGAGTAGACCACAGAGCACTGAGGCCTCCTAGTAGGCAAAATAAAATAAAAAAGGTTTGTAAAAATACATATAAAAAAAACATAAAAGTTAAAATTACCCCTTTTGCCCCATTGAAAATAAAACTAATAAAAAAATAAAAAATGTGCATATTTGGTTTCGCCACATTCAGAAATGCCCAATCTATAAAAATGTAAAATCAATTAATCAGATCTGTAAACTACGTAATGCAAAAAAAAAACAAATACCAACATTACGTTTTTTTAGTCGTGCAACATTGCAATAAAATGCAATAAGGCCATTAAAACATCACATCTAGCCGAAAATGGTATCATTAGTAATATCAGCTCAAGATGCGAAAAATAAACAACATCACAGCCCCCGATCCCAAAATATGAGACCGGGTCATGGAAAATGGTCCAAAAGTGCTATTCTATGTCTTGAAAAAGTTCTATATTTTTTTCACCATTTACATAATAGTAAAAGTATACATGTTTGGTGTCTACTAACTTGTACCAACATGAGGCATCACACCGTCATGTCAGTTTTACTATATAGTGAACATGGGGTATAAAAAAAAAACCAAACAATGCAATTGCATTCTTTTTGCAATTTCAGCGCACCTTGACTTTGTATCCCATTTTTCTTTGGCTATCCATTGATGCTTCTCTACAGTAGAGAGTGGATGCCATATCTTGAACATGTACCATATTATTTTTCAATCACACAATGCACTTACATATTTTATAAGACTGTGAAGACATTGGTATACAGTTTTAAGGAGCTCTTAGTGACTTTTATTTGGAAAGACTTACCCTATTGGGTTAATGTCATGTTGACTATTATTTAGATGATTTTTAGAATTTACGATGCATACTTTATGCATACTTGATGGGTTAAATCCTTGGCTCTTGAAATTACTCTTTGCTATTTTACTCCAAAATGTCCTGTTCTTTTACATCTATTCTTCTTATTTTATTATTGATTTGATGATGTTTTTCATCAGTATTGAATGGATTTTGCAGCTGGAGAAGGAAGCTTTAAATAAATAATCTGAAGATCTCACAGATATCAAGATGAAAACTATCTCACAGATTTACCATTGTTCTCTGTTAACATGATGACAGTAGAAGTGAAATGTCAATATTATCACTAACATGAAACATGTGAAAATCATCCAATATTCTGCACATCTGCATGCTAAAACAAATATTCTTAATATCAATGTGCTCTTTGTACTTTTCACAGCGCTCGCTATTGACAACTATTCAAAGACTTCACAATTTTGAAAGGATTCTCTAACTTTACACATTTTTCGGAAAAAGGAGTGTCATGCACAACATTATATGAATCTAACAATATTATAAGGCAAAAAATGTTTGTAATGTGTTAGTCAGTAGTAAAAGGTATCAACCACTGAGGACTCTTAGATTCCAATATTTTTCTAACAATATCAGTTATACTAATAGGTAATTCATTGAATTGTAACAATAAGATATCTCAAAGTAAATTATGGCACATTAAGTTCCAAAATGTTGCACTGTTCAACATTTCAAGTTATATATTTTGCGTTAAAATAGCTTTCGCTTGCAGTACCACATTTACCCACAAGGTGATCAGATGGGATCTGTCCACTAAAAAACAGATATGTAAATAGAGTCCGTGGAACCTTGTTTAGGAGTCGCAAACACGGGATTATCCAGATATCCCTCCAGGGAAGGACCTAGCCATGAGGTGGCTCCTTGAGGAAACCACCATATTAAGTGGCCCTTTTAGTCAATATCCAGCTCTTTATGA
This sequence comes from Allobates femoralis, assembly GCA_033576535.1. NCBI lineage: Eukaryota > Metazoa > Chordata > Amphibia > Anura > Aromobatidae > Allobates > Allobates femoralis. Next base: position 113,667,998 of record JARQOC010000001.1, read on the forward strand.
GTATAAAGATATGACAAGGGAAATACCAAAGCCAGGTATCTATCCACAGACAGCTGTTTCGGAGTTTTGCCCCTCATCAGTGTGGAGTAGGATTCTGGCTAGGTGGGAGCAATGACTGGTAGACCAACATCATGAACAATCATTGATCTCAGGGAGACCAGTCAAAGAAAATGCTGTGGGCAGCCAGCAAAAGCGCTCAAACACAGTGAATTCCTAGGCGCATTGCCCCATGGGAAATACGAATATGCAAATAGAGTCTGTGGAGCCTCTGATGAGGGGCAAAACCCTAAAACTGCTGTCTGGGGATGGATACCTGGCTTTGGCATTTCCCTTGTCATATCTTTAAACTCATAAAGAGCTGGATATTGACTGAAAGGGGCACTTAATATGGTGGTTATGGTGGTCTCCTCAAGGAGCCACCCCATGGCTAGGTCCTTCCCTGGAGGAATATCTTGCTAGTCCCGTGTCTGAGGCTCCACAGACTCTATTTGCATATTAGTATTTCCCAGGGGGCAAAGCACCTAGGATTTCTTCTGCTTGACCGCTTTTGGTGGCTGCCCGCAGCTTTTTCTTTGACTGGTCTCCCTGAGATCAGTGACTGTTTCGTGACACTAGAAAACAAAGAATGAGCCGTCTGCTAGTAGAAGCACAAACTACAATAGTATGTATTTACAGATTCATAGTTTTTAAGGCTGAAGGTAGAAATAAGTCTATCAGGTTCAACTGATAACCTAACATGTTGATGCAGAGGAAAGCAAAAACCCCATGAGGCGATACTAATTGCCCCATATTAAGGGAAAAATGCCTTCCTGACATCACATATGGCAATCAAACTAGTTCCATTACAAAATGTTGCACCCAAAACCTGTGATATTATATCTTCCAAGAAAGGCATCCAAGCCCTCCTTGATCTTGTTTAGTAAACTTAAATTTAAAGTTTTGTAACTATTGCAATATCATGTGGCAGAGTTCTAAAATTTACTGCTCTTACTGTAAAGAATCACTGCCTTAGATTACAGTTCGGAACATGCTATAATAATATTTTTTATTAGCGGTAACATATTCCGCAGTTCTTTACAATTCAGAGATTCATATAGAAACAGTCATAAGTAACATAGTTATAGAGAATAAAATAATTAAAGTAAAAATAATGACGACCCTGCTCGGAAGAGTTTACAATCTACAATGGTGGGGGGTGACAGAAAGTAAAGGTGCTTTTTTACAATGACGGTCAGCCATCTTGAGAAAACGGGGATAGATAAAAGCTGCATGAAGGGTCACCAGCCACAGATTGCTTCAAGTCTCCCACTCCTAGATATCGAACCCTAACGCATCTCCAAAAACTGGGAGCAGATGTGGTTCTTTTTAAAGAGATCCACTTTACTTCTGAGAAGTTGCCTTCTTTTGAAAAGTCTCCTTATGACACATGGTTTCACGCCACCTGGCCTACACCAAGATCTAGGGGAGTCTCTGTGGCCATAGCAAGAGATATCCCATTCTTGCCAATAGACAACCAGATGGATCCTGAGGGACGGAACCCATTTGTTAAAGGTTTGTTGACGGGCAGCGTTTTAACCATATGTAACCTCTATGCCCCAAATATGTGACAACTGAAATGGGGCAAAAGGGGGGGATTTGAACTTTAGGAAACTTGAAGCTGCGATTGTCTTATCACTTGTGCATCAGCACTGCAAAGCATAGTGAAAATTATGATTTCCTATGAATTAGAGCTATATGCTGACCTTTTACAGGAGTATCATATTGACAGGCACGGTGGCCTTTAAGATTCCCTCGGCTGTCAAGGGTCAATGCAACGCATCAATGCATCTCAATCATATCACAGGTGCGTGGATGGGCACACAAAATAACTTGCCTCCGCCGTTGGCATGTGTTAAATGCCACTGTCAAAGATTGACAGCTGCATTTAACAGGTTATCAGCTATAGGTAGAGCTCTGCTCCACCTACAGCTGTAAAAGTCATATTGGCTTACTAAATTAGCCAATATCTTCAGGGAAAGATGGAGGTTCAGCAAGCAAGCGTTCATCAAAATCAGGTAGCTGGCATATGACATACCGATGTGCCTATGTCAGCACGGAAATATGCAGCACTGATATGTAAATATGTAAAATTAGTCATATTGTTACATTTGGAACAATATAGACAATTTGCAAATTCTTGTTTTATTACTTATTTTGTAGTTTAATATTATTATAAAAAGAAATTGCATTAAAAAGTAAACATCCGATAAGGATTTCTTCTCAGTCTTTGTTTTTCAAACTTTTACAGTTATTTGGAGTTATTCAGAATCCCAATACATTCTTTGGTCACCTTTATGAAGGAAAGTCACTGATTTAGCATGTTAAAATTAACACTAGTCTTCACATAATTTACTACAGCAGACATTTAGATCCTGAAAAAAATTGACAATTACACTATTGCAACATTTTCACAGCAGAACAGTGAAACAATTTGCTTCAGTATTTTAAAAGCAATGAAAGAGCAAAATGTGTTTTCACTTTAGAAGTAGATAGGAGTCACATTGCTGAGATGCTCAGATCTCCTGTTTATACAACTGGAATGTGATAGAAGTGTGTCACTGCAGCAGAAAGAACTTCCTCCGCTCTACAGCACAAGGGCCTCTGCTGTGGGATAACGTTAGCATATGTGAAATACATAGAAACACATATGTAAGTTAAGGAACTGGGAAGATGGAGTTTAAATTGTCTGTTTAGAAAAACTTGAATTATTACTTGAAAACAATAAACTCTTGGTAGTTTCCCACTAGTTGGATGTTGCGTTGACTGGTGGAGAGAGAAGGGCCCCTGTGCAAGAACAATATATGGGCCCTTAGCAGTCCAATAAGCTTATGAGAGAGGCTGCTTGCTGCTTTGGAGATGGAAGTTGGCCCCGTTATCATTTGAGTTTTGTTATGGCTCCACCAATGATACAGTATCTCCACCCCTAGCTATGACACCAAATACAAGATGATGTCTAGCTGTAAGTTTATGCTATTATTCTATGTATTTTATATGAACTATGTAGGAGTGTCTTTACCTATTAGGTGAGGATGAGATTTACATTTATGTTCTCTAAATTAATGGCTGACCAAAAACTCTCTTTGTTAGCTTGTGTCCACAAGTAAGGTCCGCCTTTCCATGGTGCTATGTGCCTAGCCTTTATGAAAGAAATCATTGAAATAATTTGAGCGCAACATATCAAGTTGCCAATAATGTTGTATCTGTTTTGTTTTTTGACACAAAGTCAGATAATGGGCTCACCAATGAGTTCCAAATGAAATTCTAGGCCTTAGATTTAATGAGCTCAGAGAAACGAGTCTGCATTCAAGGCTTGTGCAAAATCAAATCTGGTCATTTCCCTGTCATTAAGTGTAGATATATCATTTACAAATCATATTGGATCATATGGAAAATTCCATTGTGACGCCCCCCTCCACTCAAAGTAAATTTTATGATACATTTTGATCATCCTGCCCTTCCAAGGATGTACACAAACCCTAATACACAGCGTTGTGAGATTAGAAGATATTGTAAGACATAACAAAATGCATCAACCTTGGCAATGATTACTATGATGACTGAGACTGGCTAACTATAAGCAAAATGTTCTAAGATGGTAAACAAATTCTAAACAAATTATTATTTAAACCAAAAGAGAAATTTAAAGAATATATATATAAAAAGAAATGTTAACCCTTTCATATCAATTATAGAAGAGAAACATGGTTGGATCGAGCAGAAAGTAAAAAGATATTATCAATTTATGTTCCATGTAGAGCAGAAGCACATACCATAGAAAAAAATCACTACTCATAATTCATTCAAATATTCTTTCTCTTTTATGAAAAACCTACAAAATAAATATCAGAAAAATGGGGCAACTGGAATGTATGTTTTCCATCTCCATTCCTTCAGAATGAATTTTACACACCTTGTTGACACTAGCCTTACATGACAATCAAACTATAATCATTAACTAAGACTACTCAGATAAATCATGCATACTTGAGCTAACTACCCACACTAACCCCTCGCCCCCAATCTTCACTTCATCCTTCCGCCCTTCCTTATCTGTGTACTGCTGCTGTTGTAAATAACTTACCAAAACCTTCGAGTTTATTCTATATTTGTTAATACTTGATCTACATATTAGAACCCTTACCTGTATTAGGATACATTCAGAATACATTCAAACTAAATTGATATTAGATATAATACACTCGTTTACTATTATGTCTTACCTTATGTTATACTTATAATATGAATTCAGTACAAATTATGATCTGTTGTGTTAATCATATTCTCCAATATTAAACCTCAATAAAAATTATATGAATACAGAGCACAAGCACGAAGCATCGGATGGATTCTCAAGGTAGTAAAGCGGGCTGTCTCATCTAGCTAGGATTGCCAAACCTCCTTGAATCTCTCGTGCACATCCTGTATATACTTCTGAATTCCTTAAAGGGAACTTGTCACCTCCAAAAAGCCACCAAACCTATCAATACATGTCCCTCACCTTCCTATTACCATTATAACTATCCCTCGCTCTGCTAAATGCCTGATTTTAATGTTCTAAAAAATGTTTTTATACTTACTCATTAAGATGATAATGAATCTGGGGCTATATGCAATGGTCCCTCTCGGCGTTTTGGTTTGCAGCCTCCAGCATCCTTTATCACGCCCCCAAGGGCATAATCTTGAAATTAAATTTCACGCCCCCAGCCTGGCTCCCTCCACTCTGCTATGCAGTCTTCCTAAGTGAATGATGCTGAATGCGTAATTTCCAGAACCGCGGGCCCCTTAGCAACCCGATATTTATCTTAGCAGCAGCACAGCACTCCATAGAAGCCCGCATAGCAGCACACACCGCTGCCACGGTAAACATTGCGTTGCTAAGGGGCCGTAGCAACCCAATATTTAACTTATCAGCAGTGTGCGCTGCTAAGTGGGGTTCTATGGAGTGCTGTGCGGCTAATAAGATAAATATCGGGTTGCTAAGGGGCCCGCGGTTCCGGAAATAATGCGTTCATCGTCATTCCCATAGGATGGCTGCATAGCAGAGCGGAGGGAGCCAGGCTTGGGGCACGAAATTTAATTTCAAGATCACGCCCATGGGGGGGTGATAAACGATCATTCAGGCTGCAAACCAACATGCCGAGAGGGACCATTGCATATAGCCCTGCTTCATTATCATCTTAATGAGTAAGTATAAAAACATTTTTTTTAAACATTAAAAGCAGGCATTTAGCAAAGAGAGAGATAGTTATAATGGTAATGGGAAGGTGCAGGGACATGTATTGATAGGTTAGGTGGCTTTTCGGAGGTGACAGGTTCCCTTTAAAACCATCATAGGTTAGTGACCTCCATTTATTCCATACGTTTTCTTGTAGACACCAGAAAGATTGCTTTAAAGTTTAGAAACATCTTTGACGGCTTTATTTTCCTGAAATGGATGATATTAGGTTTCATCACAAATATTTAATTACATGATTTAGTTTTTTTGCATATTGTATGTACAGTTGTGGCCAAAAGTATTGACACCCCTTCAATTCTGTCAGATAATACTCAGTTTCTTCCTGAAAATGATTGCAATCACAAATTCTTTGGTATTATTATCTTTATTTAATTTATCTTCAATGAAAAAACACAAAAGAATTGTCCTAAAGCCAAATTGGATCTAATTCCACATCAAACATAAAAAAGGGGGTGGACAAAAGTATTGGCACTGTTAGAAAAATCATGTGATGCTTCTCTAATTTGTGTAATTTGTGTAACTTACCTGTGGCACGTAACAGGTGTTGGCAATAACTAAATCACACTTGCAGCCAGTTGACATGGATTAAAGTTCACTCAACCTCTGTCCTTTGTCCTTGTGTGTACCACATTGAGCATGGAGAAAAGAAAGAAGACCAAAGAACTGTCTGAGGACTTGAGAAACCAAATTGTGAGGAAGCATGAGCAATCTCAAGGCTACAAGTCCATCTCCAAAGACCTGAATGTTCCTGTGTCTACCGTGCGCAGTGTCATCAAGAAGTTTAAAAGCCCATGGCACTGTGGATAACCTCCCTAGATGTGGACGGAAAAGAAAATTGACGAGAGATTTCAACGCAAGATTGTGCGGATGGTGGATAAAGAACCTCGACTAACATCCAAAAAAGTTCAAGCTGCCCTGCAGTCCGAGGGTACAACAGTGTCTACCCGTACTATCCGTTGGCGTCTGAATGAAAAGGGACTGTATGGTAGGATACCCAGGAAGACCCCACTTCTTACCCCGAGACATAAAAAAGCCAGGCTGGAGTTTGCCAAAACTTACCTGAGAAAGCCTAAAACGTTTTGGAAGAATGTTCTCTGGTCAGATGAGACAAAAGTAGAGCTTTTTGGGCAAAGGCATCAACATAGAGTTTACAGGAGAAAAAAAGAGGCATTTAAATAAAAGAACACGGTCCCTACAGTCAAACATGGCGGAGGTTTCCTGATGTTTTGGGGTTGCTTTGCTGCCTCTGGCACTGAACTGCTTAACCGTGTGCATGGCATTATGAAGTCTGAAGACTAATGTAGGGCCCAGTGTGAGAAAGCTGGGTCTCCCTCAGAGATCATGGGTCTTCCAGCAGGACAATGACCCAAAACACACTTCAAAAAGCACTAGAAAATGGTTTGAGAGAAAGCACTGGAGATTTCTAAGGTGGCCAGCAATGAGTCCAGACATGAATCCCATAGAACACCTGTGGAGAGATCTAAAAATGGCAGTTTGGAGAAGGCACCCTTCAAATATCTGGGACCTGGATCAGTTTGCCAAAGAAGAATGGTCGAAAATTCCAGCAGAGTATTGTAAGAAACTCATTGATGGTTACCAGAAGTGGTTGATCTCAGTTATTTTGGCTAAAGGTTGTGCAACCAAGTATTAGGCTGAGGGTGCCAATACTTTTGTCTGGCCCATTTTTGGAGTTGTGTGTGAAATGATTCATGTTTTGCTTTATTCTCTTTTGTGTTTTTTCATTTAAGACAAATTAAATGAAGATAATAATACCAAAGAATTTGTGATAGCAATCATTTTCAGGAAGAAACTGAGGATTATCTGCTGGAATTGCAGGGGTGTCAATACTTTTGGCCACAACTGTATGCATAGTAAGCATCAGATTTCAGTTCACTGTTGTACCAGTCACTTTGGTCCTTTTTTGCTTCTTATGTTTGCATGAATAATTATTTAAGCACAATTTTGATTCAATCCAAGTTCACCCACTTTGCTTGGCTCATAATTGAGTTTAGATGATTGGACTGGGGAAAGTAAAGGCTACCAGAGATCCAACCAAGTCAGTCTGATGGATAAATCCTTATAAATAGGCTTTTCAGAAAAAAAAGCCTTGAAAAGTGTTTATATAGGGTATAGGCCATCAATTTGAAAACCTCGGATACTCACTTTCATTTCCTCAGATGCATTCGACTCTCATAGGCTGGGGTCACACTTGCAGTTTTTTCATGCTTTTTTGGAGACCTGCGTTTTTAAAAACGCCTGTAAAAACGAACCCATAGGCCCCCATGCAAAACATGCATGCCCCAATAGCAAAAACGCATGCTCTAATAGCAAAAACGCATGCCTCAATAGCAAAAATGCATGCCTAAAGTGCCATGCGTTTTTGACATGTGTTTTTGCACTTATGTGAGTAGCTGCCATCATTAGTACCTTCCAAAAACGCATGCGTTTTCCATAGGGGCCCATGTTAAAAAACGCGTGCAGAAATGAAAAAAGCATGCAGAAAAACATGCTTATTTTTAAGGCACTTAATAAACTTATGCCAAGTGTGACCCTAGCCTTACCCCAAATTTACATAACTTACCAAATTATCTCTAGTTACATTGAAAGTTGCAAATGCACCGATTGTTTAAAATTAGCATCTTAAGTTAACTATACTGAAAACCCCATCACTGCTACATCTGTATATGTCATTCCTTTAAATTCTCGAAACCATTACTCTTCAGCTTTCATACATTTCAATCACCAGCTTGTGACCACGGTGTATCCTTAGACTTCATGAAGCCTTGTGTCACCTGCTGTTACTTTTTAGTAACCCCATCATTCCCACTGGAGTTGAGCGAACCTAGCAGATTCTGTAGATCTTCGCCTCCTGCTCTCCATGTGTTTCGACATTTCTATTGCTTCTGATGTTAAACACATCCACCGAGTGTGCAGAGCAGATGTCAACATGAAAGCAAAAGAAATCTGCTACCAGCTTTTGTGTCCAGACTCTGCTAGAACTTAATACTGTTTGTAAAGCTGTGAAGATGTTTTGCTTTGCGATTCTGTAAATGTAGTGTAACAAGAAGCTCTGTGTGGGTGGAGATCAAGAACGGCTTGTACGGACTAATAACTGAACCTGTTTCCTGGTCCAGGCCCCTGGAGATTACTGATGTGCTCCATTGAAAATGGGAGAAATATTTACTGCGCTCTGAATGAAATATCATATACAGTTTTATAACCCTGAACTGGCAATCTTATGCTTCATGACTAGGACTTTGGAATAAAGTTACCTAAGGTTGTAGCAATATTGACCTTTAGTATTATTCATAAAATAAAGCTTTTTCTATCTGTTTGGGGATTATTACTGATGTAGCTAAATATGTTATATCGGTACACAGTGGCGTAACGTGAAGCTCATGAGCCCTGATGCAAAAGATCCAGTCAATGCAAATCTTTAATAGCATTATTCTTATTCTATAGGCCAAAGGGACTTTTGGAGTCCCCTAGACTCCTAGACCCAGGTGCGATTGCATCCTCTGCACCTGTTGTAGTTACACCACTGGTGGTACAATGGATTCTGTAAAATCTCACTCAGATAAGGCTGCATGCACATAATCGGTGTTTGCAGTGTTATGGATGCAGCATGTTTGCTCTGAGTCCATAATCCCGTGCATTGTGCAGTACAAGCACTTTGGATGGGATTTCCAGAAAACCTATGCCCACTGTGATTCTTTACTCCACAGCCTAAGCTGACATGTAGAGCAGCTTTACACACTGCTGCTTCTCTGCATCATGTCAATTTATTGCTGCAAAGTCGGATGTGATCTTTGGTGGGTGAATGCAGGGAAAAGTTACCCTGCCCTGAACGTTCACCGTCAGAGATCACCAGCTTCTCTCAGGTCTGGAGACACAGCATCGAGGACAGAGAGTCTCCAGATCGTCTGCACATACCCTAAGATTTTAAGGGGGTATTCAACTTTCATCATTCTGTATGTTACTGGTATTCCTGGGTTAAAAATACTAGAAACAGCAAGTAAGATAGATAGTAAGAAAGGGTTAAACACTGCGCTTCCGGGATCCTTGGATATATGCAAATTCAAATTGTAACTATAAACATGTGATTCTTTCTTAAGATACCGTGCTTTCTTCAATTTTGAAACAATCTCACTAACGATCTCGGGAGCGAGTGGAGCATGATGACTTCTGTACTGTGCATTGCTGTGCTGAGCCAAGGAGACCAGAGGAGGTGAGTATTTATTTTTTAAATCAGTGAGTACACAATGGCCTATGGACTATGCATTAAATGATATGGGGTTGCTTATAATACATGGAGGTCAATGGAGGTTGCATTACAATTAGGGATGAGCGAGTAGAATCGTTACTATTCGGTACTCGCCGAATAGTAACGATATTCAGGTTTATTTCTCACATACATATCATAACCCGGGTAGCACATTAAAACATTGATCATAAGCACATCACATAATACATACATTACACTAGAACAGCACATCACAACATAACACATTACAGGAGATTTCACATTACACTATACCATCAACATTTATCAATGGGTCCTTTCACCGACTACCTAGTCGGACCCAATGGCGGCTATGCCCGCCTGGCACTATTCCATCTCAATGGGTCCTGGTCGGACCTAATGGTGGCTATGCCCGCCTGGCACTATTTCATCTCAACTGGTCCTGGACGGACCTAATGATGGCTATGCCCGCCTATCACATTGTGGATACCTCATGCATGGCCCTTTCATCATCAGCCATCATGAGTCACCCACGATACACATCATATGCCTCCCGTGGGGCTATCACATATAAGCACAACACTTAACATTTACAATCACTACCTATCAATGGGCCCTGTAGGTCCCAATGGTGGTACCAGCCACCTGACTTTATTTACCCAGCACTACACTTCAATATTAAACCATAGTACAGGCTCCAGCCTGACCGGGCACTTACACACCGCACGTGATCTATCACAACACATCCATGGATCACATACATCCTTACACACGCTCACAGTTCATCATAATACATCCATGGACGGTGGCCCCTCTAGGTCCATAGCAGGGATTGGCCTACCTGAGTTCCCGGGTAAACCATGCGACACCAAGGCCTCCTCACCACGTGTCCAGGCCACCAGCCGCCATCAAACCTCCTTCCTCAGGCAAGTCTCCAGGTCGACGACTGTGCCCCACGCCTGAGTCGAGCGCCCTCCAGGATCAGCCCTGGTTCCCCCTCTAGGAGCCCTCTTAACCCCTGCATCTGACCGTAGGTTCACACACTTCCTGGGTCTCTCCCACAGACTGAACTGAACTCCCATTGTCCTCTCTCGCCACTTGGCATCGCACATGGTACTCGGTCCACCATTCCATACGTGGACTGCTAGCTTACCGGGGCACCGAACTAGGTCTAGCAACCTGAGTTGCCTGGGAAAACCATGTAACCCCTAAGGGTCCCTCCGGCCGTGTCTCGTCACACGTCCGGACCAGCGCCCTCCTGGATCATCCACGGCTCCCCACTCCAGAAGCCACAACAACCCATTCCCGGCCACCGGTATGAAGCTGGCAGGCTCCCTTCACGTCCTTATCACAGAGCTCAGAACTGCTCTGATTCCCATGCATCTCTCATCTGCCTGGTCTCTCTCTGGACTCTGCAGTCTCTTGTCTCTGGTCTGCAGGCTGATCTGATATCTTCTGATCTGATCTCTGTTCTCTGCAGTCTGATCTGATCTCCTCTCTTTCACACAGACACCTGGCTAGCTCTTATCGTAGCTGCCACACCCACAATAACACACCCACCTGGGCTGCTATGCAATCAGTACACCCTTTGCTCTCAGCCGCTCATTGGTCTCATGATTCCTTCAACTATTAACTCACTGTGTACCGGGTATGTTTCACACAGCACAACCACAGTAAAACTGGCTAATGTGCACAGAGTCATACACCAACAACCCGTGTGATGCACCCGGCCATGGGCTGCATCACCAAAATAGATACACTGCGAAAGTACTCGCCCGCCCATTCACTGCCATTGGACTCGCTGTACCGGGACCAACTCGTGAATATAGCGAGTCCGAGTCTTGCAGTACTCGCTCATCCCTAATTATAATATACTAGATGGTGGCCCGATTCTAATGCATCGGATATTCTAGAGCAGAGGTCCCCAACTCCAGGCCTCAAGGCCCGCCAACAGTGCAGGTTTTCAGGATCTCCTTAGTATTGCACAGGTGCTAATGTGATCATCTGCACAGGTGATGATTCCAAGCCCTGTGCAATACTAAGGAGATCCTGAAAACATGCACTGTTGGTGGGCCCTGAGGCCTGGAGTTGGGGACCTCTGTTCTAGAGTATTTATGTAGTTTATTTATGAAGATTTAAGAATAATGCAAAGCGAAGCTGGGTTGAAATCCTGCACCAATATCGCTGATTGCTGGCAACCGGCCGGGCGCATCCAATCAGCAAAGCATGGTTGAAATCGCGCGCCAATTTGAGGGCGGACTGCCCTGTTGCTGATTGGTTGTGGGCGGCTGGCTTGACCAATCAGCAACGCAGGATTTGTGTTACAGACGAACAGACAGAAGTAGAAAATTATATAGTAGATACCTACAGCAGTACCGGTGTGCAGCAGTGCCAGTGTGCAGCGGTGCCGGAGTCCAGGAGTGGGCCAGGGGACAGCAGCCAGGTGCGGGCAGGAAGGGGCCGGGGAACAGTGGGCAGAAGGAGGGCGCTTAAAAGCTGCCGGGTGCGGGCAGGAAGGGGCCGGGGAAGAGCGGCTGGGTGCGGGCAGGAGGGGACCGGGGAAGAGCGGGAGGGGGCCAGGGGGACAGCGACTTGGTGCGGGCAGGAGGAGGCCAGGGAACAGCGGCTGAGTGCGGGCAGGAGGGGGCGGGGGGGCCCTCCTGCCCACACCTGACTGCTGTTCCCTAGCCCCCTCCTGCCCGCAGCAGAACATACGGCGTCTCAGTGGTTAGCAGAGTATACAGGGGTTCAGTGGTTAGCAGAGTATACGGGGGCTCAGTGGTTAGCACAGTATACGCTGGCTCAGTAGTTAGCACTATATACGGAGCCTCAGTGGTTAGCACAGTATGGTGGCTCAGTGGTTAGCACTGTATGGTGGCTCAGTGGTTAGCACTGGATATGGTGGCTCAGTGGTTAGCATAGTATATGGTCGCTCAGTGGTTAGCACTGTATACGGTGACTCAGTGGTTAGCACTGTATACGGTAGCTCAGTGGTTAGCACAGTATGGTGGCTCAGTGGTTAGCACTTTACAGTGGCTCAGTGGTTAGTACTGTACGGTGGCTCAGTGGTTAGCACTATATGGTGGCTCAGTGGTTAGCATAGTATATGGTCGCTCAGTGGTTAGCACTGTATACGGTGACTCAGTGGTTAGCACTGTATACGGTGGCTCAGTGGTTAGCACAGTATGGTGGCTCAGTGGTTAGCAGTGTATATGGTGGCTCAGTGGTTAGCACTGTACAGTGGCTCAGTGGTTAGCACTGTACGGTGGCTCAGTGGTTAGCACTGTGCAGTTGCTCAGTGGTTAGCACAGTGCAGTGGCTCAGTGGTTTGAACAATGCGGTGGCTCAGTGGTTTGCACAGCATGGTCGCTCAGTGGTTTGCACAGCGCGGTGGCTCAGTGGTTTGCACAGCGCGGTGGCTCAGTGGTTTGCACAGCATGGTGGCTCATTGGTTTGCACAGTGCAGGATGGAGGCAGAATGGTCAGCGCAGGATGGAGGCTCAGTGATCAGCGCAGGATGGAGGCTCGGTGGTCAGCGCAGGAGGCTTGGTTGTCAGCGCAGCATGGAGGCTCGATGGTCAGTGCAGGATGGAGGCTCGGTGTCAGCGCAGGATGGAGGCTCGGTGGTTAGCGCAGGATGGAGGCTCAGTGGTCAGCGCAGGATGGAGGCTCGGTGGTCAGCGCAGGATGGAGGCTCGGTGGTCAGTGCAGGATGGAGGTTCGGTGGTCAGCGCAGGATGGAGGCTCAGAGGTCAGCACAGGATGGAGTGGTCAGCAGAGGATGGAGGCTCAGTGGTCAGTGCAGGATGGAGGCAGAGTGGTCAGCACAGGATGGAGGCAGAGTGGTCAGCGCAGGATGGAGGCAGAGTGGTCAACGCAGGATGGAGGCAGAGTGGTCAGCGCAGGATGGAGACAGAGTGGTCAGTGCAGGATGGAGGCAGAGTGGTCAGCGCAGGATGGAGGCAGAGTGGTCAGCGCAGGATGGAGGCAGAGTGGTCAGCACAGGATGGAGACAGAGTGGTCAGCGCAGGATGGAGGCAGAGTGGTCAGTGCAGGATGGAGGCAGAGTGGTCAGCGCAGGATGGAGGCAGAGTGGCAGCGCAGGATGGAAGCAGAGTGGTCAGCGCAGGATGGAGGCTCGGTGGTCAGTGCAGGATGGAGGCTCGGTGGTCAGCGCAGGATGGAGGCTTGGTGGTCAGCGCAGGGAATGGAGCGGCGGGAAAGAGGGGGCCGGAGGTGGGCGCATCTGCTCAAGCGGGCGGGTGCGGGCAGAAGGAGGCTGACAGCGCGGTGTCTGTGTCTGAGGGAAATCACTCATCGTTTTACACCAATGAGCGGCCTCTGTCTGGCGCGCGATTTCTGTGACAGACATACAACATTAGACAATTATATAGTAGATGAAGGAATATGAAGGTGCTTTACAGTTTATTAAGGGATATGAAGGTGCTTTATATGGAGGAATATGGGGTTGCATTATATAAGGATGACATTGTAATGACTACTAAATTGTGGGATATGTTCTTATGTGACACAGTCGAACATTATTTTTTTAAATTTTTTTTTAGAGTGGGGACCTAATTAGAAATACTGATATGGTACGGCATGATTTCCATGATTCCCCTGCATCCAGTGCTGAATCTTTGCCACTCTTCTGGAGATTGTTTATTGGCTGCAGTGATGCTACTATGTCAACAATGCTGCAAAAAACAATCTACCTCAAAAGTTTAACAAAAAAATCCAAACAATCTAAACTTTGTATGAAATCTCTTAATATATTATAACAGAAATTCATGTAAACACTAATCTATGGTGTTTGGAACTAAAAAAGAAGTGACTATCAGCAATAAAAGCACAAAAAATAATGCATTAAAATAGATTAAATAGATTTTGTAAAGTTCAGTATTATCATGATCAAACATTACTAGGGTTGCTTGCTTTTTCTATAATCTTGAAGTCTAAACAGGCTGCCAACGAGGGTTTTAGGAGTGATATGATCTTTTGTGCTGCACAAAATAGGCCTTGTGCTGCCGAGAATAATGGCAGCCTATGCTCTCTGAGTGATCTATTGCAGATAGTTTAGTGCAGATCTGAAGAGCAGTCATGTAGCAAATGTTCAGCCATATAATGCTTTGAGTATATTCATGTAAACAGACTTTTAGAGTCAATTTTAGGTTTTTAAAGCTATAGTTATTTTTAATTATTATTTTATTTGCCAAGGGTAACGTGGCAGTTTACCAAATTTTGCCCTCCAAATATGATGCAATTTTGCTGTCCTCCAAAAGTTATAAACAGAGGAAAATCAAAAATTGAAATACTTTCTTTTTTCTCCTGGGAGCTTTGGAAGGTTTATAATTCTTTGTACACCAATTTGGAGCAATAACCACTAAAACTCAAATTAAAAAATGCATTTGTTAACATGTCAAACTATGAGTGCTGCTTTCATAATTATGGAATTATAATTGCTGTTTACAAGAAAACATTAATTTTTTTGGATTGCATCACTAATCGTTACAATATCAGAGCAAATTGTGTATGGTAATGACAAGTAGGTCTAGGTTTTCCAATCACAATAACAATAATGATTTTATTTATACAGCATTAAAGGGTACCTGTCAGGTCGTTCAACCCCTCTAACCAATCACTACCTGTCCCTGCACCTTCCCAGCTGATCCCTAACCATTCCTGTCTACTCTAAAACTGCCCTACAAAGATTGAGAATAATGAGTTATAAACTCACATACAGTCTCCATTTGGAGACTGGAAAGGCGGGTGCCAGGGCTCCATTCTCCCCTCCTCGCTTCGTCTCCACACACTCCGCTGGGTGTCATTGTTCGGTGTCTTGTTCCTCCTCCTATTTGAAATTCCCGCCTCTGATCATATGATGCTCGGCTTGAATGTCATATCCGGTCCAGTGCATTAAATATCATATGAGCATAATTTATGATATTTAATGTACTGATGAGGGAACGATATGAACCTATGAGGGGGTTATAAGATATTTGTCCATATCAGAGGTTCCCAACTCCAGTCCTCAAGGCACACCAACAGTGCAGGTTTTCAGGATTTCCTTAGTATTGCACAGGTGATAATTGAATCACCTGCACTGGGGATGATTCCAATTTCTAAGGAAATCCTGAAAACCTGCACTGTGCCTTGAGGACTGGAGTTGGGAACCTCTGGTCCATATGATAATCAACTGGGATGTTTTTAAATTTCGGAAACTATGCTGTATTAGAATTATTGTTGGTATGATCTGTGATTAGTTTGTATAATTAAGAAGGTTGATCTTTTATTATATAAAGGGTTTTTTTTGTGTTGTATCTTGTGCTTGATAAAGATCCAGCAGGATTGAAACATCGCACTATGGGTGCGGAATAAAGGGAGTTTAGAAGCATTCACCAACTTGTGAGGCACTGTTCTTTCTTCAGTATTTGATGGTAACATTTTATAACATTTCACTGAGGCTGGTCAGAGGATGATTTAGAGTGGATCCCCTCATGTCATAGATTCTTATGGCCACTTTACACACACCAACTTATCTGAACAACGTCTGACCAACTTACTGGTTGCAGTGAAATCATGGACACATTGTTCCATTTGTACACAGCCACAAAATGGAGCAATGTGTCCATGATTTCACTGCAACCAGCAAGTTGGTCAGAAGTTGGACAGATAAGTTGGTGTGTGTAAAGTGGCCCTTACTGTCACATTATGTTTCTAGTAATGTACTTGTACCTGCAATTACATAACCTAGAGACAATAAATGTAAAATATATTTCTAATGTAACTTTTATCATAAGAATTATCATCTTGGAGCCCATTAAGATAAACAATGTGCATTCCCAATAAATTGTCATTGGAATGTGGGAGGAAACTGCAATACCCAGAGAAAGCCCACCCAAACAAAGGGAGAACATACAAACTAATTTCAAATATTTTCCTTGGAGGGATTTGAATACAAAACCCCAGTGCTGCAAGGCTCCAGTGATAGCAACTCGGTTATTTTGTTGCAGTGTTATATATCAGTTAATTATTATATGTTAATAATCCTCAACAGCTTGCAGCATTTAAAGAGTGACCATCTTTTACATTTTTACATTTGATAACTTAATAGTATACATGAAAAAAGGTCATTTTGGAATATATCCTTTTGGACACATTTACTTCTTTCTCCTACTTAACTGGTCTTTCATTCTCAAAATTTTCACTTCCTACATAAAATCTGTTTTCAGTGTATATAGTACTGATACAGATGACAGCTAGTTTTTATAAGATTTGATGTAGAAAATAAGAAGAGTGTAGTGATGGGCGAATCCTAAATTACTCGGAATCGCTTGACTCTAGCGAGTCCGAGCCCAGGACTCGCTACTCGTTGCGAGTCTAGCGAGTCCAATGTTAATGAATGGGGAAGCGAGTAATAGCGAGTAGTGTGAGATTTACAAATCGCAGATGTGTCTTGGAAGCTTCAGCCTGAAGCAATCCAATTGTGTCATTTATTTGCATTGCTAGTTTACTTTGTAAGTAATCGCTGACTCGCACAGATAAGATCCTGTCTTCTCTGTGTTCTGGCTGCCCCAGCTCCAGGGTCCTAGAGCCTGCCTGCTGCCTGATGTAGCAGAGCTGAGATTGTTCTCAGTCTGCTCATTCCCTGTGTACAGACATGAATGTCTGTGCACAGAGATGATGTAGCAGAGCTGAGATTGTTCTCAGTCTGCTCATTCCCTGTGTACAGACATGAATGTCTGTGCACAGAGATGATATAGCAGAGCTGAGATTGTTCTCAGTCTGCTTATTCCCTGTGCATAGACATCTATATTTATGCACAGTGGATGTAGCAGAGAGGACATCGCGTTTTGGACTGCGTCGGACGGAAGAGGATTTTTTTAATTAAAGATGGAGTCCCTAATGGCTTTTTTTTTTATTTCTAATAAAAATTTTTCCTTGTGTTGTGTTTTTTTTAAAACAATTTAATAGAAATTCATGGCGGTCATGTCTAATATTGGCGTGACCGCCATAAATTTCGGGCTTAGGGCCAGCTGATAATACAAAGCTGGCCCTAACCTATTTATTACCCAGCGTGCCATCGCTACCAGGGCCGCTAAAAGAGCGGGGTTCAGCGCCAGAGGATGGCGCTTCAATGAACGCGCCATCTTCTGGGGCGGCTGCGGGCTGCAATTTGCAGCGGGGGGTGCCCAGAAAGCTTGGGCATCCCTGCGCTGCGGATTCCAGCCCCCAGCTGCTTAGCTGTACCTGGCTAGACATAGAAATTGCGCGGAGCCCCACGCATTTTTTTTTTAATTATTTCATGAAATTCTGAGATTCTGACTCTGAGACTCTGACTCTGAAATTCATGAAATAATTAAAAAAAAATGCGTGGGGCTCCGCGCAATTTCTATGTCTAGCCAGGTACAGCTAAGCAGCTGGGGGCTGGAATCCGCAGCGCAGGGATGCCCAAGCTTTCTGGGCACCCCCCGCTGCAAATTGCAGCCCGCAGCCGCCCCAGAAGATGGCGCGTTCATTGAAGCGCCATCCTCTGGCGCTGAACCCCGCTCTTCCAGCGGCCCTGGTGGCGGTGGCACGCTGGGTAATAAAGAGGTTAGGGCCAGCTTTGTATTATCAGCTGGCCCTAAGCCCGAAATTTATGGCGGTCACGCCAATATTAGACATGACCACCATGAATTTCTATTAAATTGTTTTAAAAAAAACACAACACAAGGAAAAATTTTTATTAGAAATAAAAAAAAAAGCCATTAGGGACTCCATCTTTAATTAAAAAAATCCTCTTCCGTCCGACGCAGTCCAAAACGCAATGTCCTCTCTGCTACATCCCCTGTGCATAAATATAGATGTCTATGCACAGGGAATAAGCAGACTGAGAACAATCTCAGCTCTGCTACATCATCTCTGTGCACAGACATTCATGTCTGTACACAGGGAATGAGCAGACTGAGAACAATCTCAGCACTGCTACATCATCTCTGTGCACAGACATTCATGTCTGTACACAGGGAATGAGCAGACTGAGAACAATCTCAGCACTGCTACATCATCTCTGTGCACAGACATTCATGTCTGTACACAGGAAATGAGCAGACTGAGAACATTCTCAGCACTGCTACATCAGGCAGCAGGCAGGCTCTAGGACCCTGGAGCTGCACAGAGAAGACAGCTGGACTCGGCTCGCAAAGAAACAGCAGTTATCTGCGAGTTTCCCTGCTATCACTGGCACAGTAGCCAGTGATTACTCGCGAGTCTAATGCAAACAATGGCAATCCTAGTTTTGTCAGCGTTTCTGACAAAACTAGGATTGATATTGATTTGCATTGGACTCGCGAGTAATCACTGGGAAACTCGCCGAGTACCGAGTCCTGCGAGTCCCTTACTACTCGCCGAGTAACGAGTCCTAGCGAGTAGATTCGCCCATCCCTAGAAGAGTGTGAAAGAAACGTTCTGCCTCTAGGTCCTCTTTCTACCTCTATCTCCTCCCTCTGCCTCTAATTCCTCTCTCTGCCTCTAGCTCCTCCCTCATCCCTCTGCCTCTAGATCCTTCCTCTGACTCTATATCCTTTCTAATCCTTCTGCCTCTAGCTCCTCCCCTTTCTCTTGCTCCTCCCTCTGCCTCTAATTCCTTCCTCTGCCTCTAGCTCCTCCCTCATCCCTCTGCCTCTAGATACTCACTGCCTCTAGCTTCTCCTGCCTCCTCGTGACTCTATTTCCTCCTTTCTCCCTGCTTCTAGGTCCTCCCTTCTCCCTTTGCCTGCTATCTCTTATCTCAGTAATATAAAACTTTGTAGTCACTGAAGACACATTTTACATATTGAGAATTTTGAGAATAAAAGACCTGTCCAGGAGGAGAAGGAAGAAAACTGTCTAATAAGATATAATACAAAGTTACGTATTTTCAAGTGTATTATTGATTTATGAAATAATAATTAAAACAATGGTTACGCCTTAAGGTGATTTCTGCCCTTTTCTTTGCGTTTACATAAGGTCCAGTGTGGTTAAAAAAAAAAATGGCATATAGTTATTCTGTCCTGCTGGCCATACCCCTCACCAGTCTTTTTTTCTATCCTTCGACATGTGACAGTTGCAACCAATCTCCATCTGCAGTAATTAGCTGTAGATTTCAAGTGCCAACTAGGCCAGAAGAGAAGAAGTGGAGACCTAGGGATGGGGAGGTTATGCGAGATCGATATATGAATATATGTAATTTATTTATTTTTTTTAACCACACTGGGACCATAAGTAAACTTAAAGAAATGGTTGGAAAACACCTTTAACCCCTTCAGGGCCCAGCCTATTTTGGCCTTCCTGAGCTTGCCATTTTTTGCAATTCAGACCAGTGTCCCTTTCTGAGGTAATAACTCTGTAATGATTAAACCGATCCTAGCGATTCTAAGATAGTTTTTTTTGTGACATTTTGGGCTTCATGATAGTATTAAATTTAGGTTGATAATTTTTGCATTTATTTGTGAAAAAATTTAAAATTTGGTAAACATTTTGAAAATTTTGCAACTTTCAAACTTTGAATTTTTATTCTGCTAAATCAGAGAATTAGTGTGACACAAAATAGTTAATAAATAACATTTCCCACATGTCTACTTTACATCAGCATAATTTTGGAAAAAAAAAATTTTGGGGTTGGAAGTTATAAGGGTTCAAAGTTCATCAGCAATTTCTCATTTTTCCAGCTAAATTTAAAAACCATTTTTTTTAGTGACCTCATCACATTTGAAGTCCCTTTGAGGGGCCAATGTGACAGAAAACACCCAAAAGTGACACCATTCTAAAGACTGCACTCCTCAAGCTACTCAAAACTACATTAAGAAGATTATTAACCCTTCAGGTGCTTCACAGGAACTAAAGCAACGAGGAAGGAAAAAATGGACATTTTAATTTTTCCAACAAAAATGTTCTTTTAGCCTCAATTCTTTCATTTTCACATGAGCAATGGGTTAAAATGGATCATAAACTTTGTTGGGCAATTTCTCCTGAGTACACCGATACCTCATATGTGGTCATAAACAACTGTTTGGGCGCATGGCAGGGCTCAGAAGGGAAGGAGCGCAATTTAACTTTTGGAGCCAATTTTCCATTCAAAAAGTGAAATGGCGCTCCTTCACTTCTGAGCCCTGCCGTGCGCCCAAACAGTGGTTTATGACCACATATGAGGCATCGGTGTACTCAGGAGAAATTGCCCAACAAATTTTAGGATGCATTTTATCCTGTTGTCCATGTTAAAATGAAAAAATTTAGGCTAAAAGAAATGTTTTGTGAAAAAAAAGAACTTTTTCATTTTTACGGATCAATTTGTGAAACATCTGGGGGTTCAAAGAGCTCACTTTGCATTTATATACAGTGCCTACAAGTAGTATTCAACCCCCTGCAGATTTAGGTGGTTTGATAAGATGCAAATAAGTTAGAGCCTTCAAACTGCAAACGAGTTCTGTTTGGTCCCCCTAAAGTATTAAGAAGTAGTTCAGGCACAAATAACAATGAGCTTCACATGTGTGGATTAATTATCTCTTTTGCCAGCCTTTTCTGACTATTTAAGACCCTCCCCAAACTTGTGAACAGCACTCATACATGGTCAACATGGGAAAGACAAATGAGCATTCCAAGGCCATCAGAGACAAGATCGTGGAGGGTCACAAGGCTGGCAAGGGGTACAAAACCCTTTTCCAAGGAGTTGGGCCTACCTGTCTCCACTGTTGGGAGCATCATCTGGAAGTGGAAGGCTTATGGAACTACTGTTAGCCTTCCACGGCCTGGACAGCCTTTGAAAGTTTCCTCCCGTGCCGAGGCCAGGCTTGTCCGAAGAGTCAAGGCTAACCCAAGGACAACAAGGAAGGAGCTCCGGGAAGATCTCATGGCAGTGAGGACATTGCTTTCAGTCAATACCATAAGTAACGTACTCTACCGCAATGGTCTCCGTTCCAGACGAGCCCGTAAGGTACCTTTACTTTCAAAGCGTCATGTCAAGGCTCGTCTACAGTTTGCTCATGATCACTTGGAGGACTCTGAGACAGACTGGTTCAAGGTTCTATGATCTGATGAGACCAAGATCGAAATCTTTGGTACCAACCACACACGTGACGTTTGGAGACTGGATGGCACTGCATACGACCCCAAGAATACCATCCCTAAAGTCAAGCATGGTGGTGGCAGCATCATGCTGTGGGGCTGTTTCTCAGCCAAGGGGCCTGGCCATCTGGTCCGCATCCATGGGAAGATGGATAGCACGGCCTACCTGGAGATTTTGGCCAAGAACCTCCGCTCCTCCATCAAGGATCTTAAGATGGGTCGTAATTTCATCTTTCAACAAGACAACGACCCAAAGCACACAGCCAAGAAAACCAAGGCCTGGTTCAAGAGGGAAAAAATCAAGGTGATGGAGTCAACCTGTAAACGTGAGATAAATGCGCATAGGGTCTTATCCTTTTTACAAAGGGTTATAGCGGTAAATATCAGGAACTGCTCACCTGGTTCAGTTGTGTCACCCACAACCGGTATAATCGCCTGAAAGATGGCTTGTAGAATGGCTGCTGCAGGGCCGCACCTTCACGATGAACGTGGAAACAGGAATGCTGTAATGGGACAAAATGCCGGAATGCCCGCGCTGCCACCAAGAATCACCAGGAAACAAAGAGTTAACTGGGCAGATTTTTTTTCTTTTATAAAAGAAAAATCTGCCCAGTTAACTCTTTGTTTCCTGGTGATTCTTGGTGGCAGCGCGGGCATTCCGGCATTTTGTCCCATTACAGCAAGGTGATGGAGTGGCCTAGTCAGTCTCCTGACCTTAACCCAATTGAAAACTTGTGGAAGGAGCTCAAGATTAAAGTCCACATGAGACACCCAAAGAACCTAGATAACTTGGAGAAGATCTGCATGGAGGAGTGGGCCAAGATAACTCCAGAGACCTGTGCCGGCCTGATCAGGTCTTATAAAAGACGATTATTAGCTGTTATTGCAAACAAGGGTTATTCCACAAAATATTAAACCTAGGGGTTGAATAATAATTGACCCACACTTTTATGTTTAAAATGTTTTAAAATTTAACTGAGCAACATAACTTTTTGGTTTGTAAGATTTATGCTTCTGTTAATAAATCCTACTCTCGTTTGCAGTTTGAAGGCTCTAACTTATTTGCATCTTATCAAACCACCTAAATCTGCAGGGGGTTGAATACTACTTGTAGGCACTGTAAGTTCCTTGGGTGAGTCTAGTTTTCAAAATGCGGTCACTTGTGGGGGAGCTTCAATGTTTAGGCACACAGGGGCTCTCCAAACGCAACATGGAGTCCGCTAACTATTGGAGCAAATTTTTTATTCAAATTGTTGTTCAATAGAAATGAAAAAGTTCTTTTTTTTTTCACAAAACATTTCTTTTAGCCTAAATTTTTTTGTTTGCCGTCTCAATCTGGATTCCTGATTCGGGAAAGAAATAAGGAACCCGTGGAGTGTAGTTTTCAGGGACGGGGGTCCACATGTGGGCACTAGTGCTAGGTTGTGTGTAACTAGCACCATGTTGAGGGTTACTCACAGTTGGCTGTGGGTCTTCCTCCATGGCCTCCGGTTCCTCTTCCCCAAGCTCCGGCTCCTCTTGCACAGCCTCCGACTCTTCTCCGCCAGGCTCCGGACGATCCCTTATCCTCCGACATCTTCTTTGTGGCGAGTCGGTGTCACTGGAGGAGTAAGAATGGGAGGAATAGAGGAACGTGGGGTCCTCTCCCTCACTATCAGCTTCGGAGGCAATAATGGAATATGCCTCCTCAGCTGAGTACGCCCTTTCTGACCGTGATGAGCGGGACAAGCGGGACGGGCGGGAGATTTTGCGTGCTGTGTGCGTGTATAGAAAAAATGTAACTTTATTATAGTGTGTGTGTACGTGTGTATGTGCAAGTGATTGGTGTAACTTTCAGGCGGGGGCTGTCAGGTGCAGGGGTGCAAGGTGGGAGCTGTCGGGTCCAGGGGTGCAAGGCGGGGGCTGTCGGGTGCAGGGGTGCAAGGTGGGGGCTGTCGGGTGCAAGGGTGCAAGGCAAGCAGGGGTTGAGGAAAATGCAGGAGTCACCAACGGTAGCAGCAGGTCAGGGCTGGGGGGTGATCAGCGGGAAGGGGGGTGAGCAGCAGGCGGGGGGGTGAGCAGCAAGCAGGGGACACTGAACTGCTGTGGAGATCGGGGGCAGGGGGCTGAATTACAGGCAGCATGGGACACAGAGGTGCTGCAGCAGCAGAGATCAGGGGCAGTGAGGTTCTACAGCTGTGGCAGCAGCAGAGATCGGGGGCAGGGGTGGGGTGATCAGCGGGTGGGGGGGTGATCAGCAGGAGGGAGGTGATCAGCGGGGGGTTGAGCAGCAGGCAGGGGGGGCAAGCAGGGGACACTGAGCTGCAGCGGCGGCAGAGATCAGGGGCAGTGAGGTTCTACAGCAGTGGCAGCAGCAGAGATCGGGGGCAGGGGGGTGATCAGCGGTTGGGGGGTGATCAGCGGGGTGGAGCAGCAGGCAGGGGGGGCAAGCAGGGGACACTCAGCTGCAGCGGCGGCTGGTGGCAGAGATCAGGGACAGTGAGGTTCTACAGCAGTGGCAGCAGCAGAGATTGGGGGCAGAGGGGTGATCAGCATGTGGTGGGTGATCAGCGGGCATGGGGGGGCTGAGCAGAGGGCAGGGAGGCTGAGCAGTGGGCACAGGGGGGCTGATCAGCGGGGTCAGGGGGGCTGAGCAGCAGGCACGGGGGGGCTGGGCAGCGAGCAAGGGGGGCTGAGCAGGGGGGTGAGTAGCAGGCAGGGACACAGATGGGGCAGTAGGTTCTGCAGCAGCAGCGGTGGTGCTGGAGAAGGAGCGGGGTCGGTGGCGGCAGAGATCAGGGGAAGAGGTTCTGCAGCAGCAGTGCTGCTGCTGCAGAACCAGCGATGGTGGCGGTGGGCATGGTGGTGATAAGCGGGGAGGGTTACCAGATGGCGGGCAGTCATCAGTGGCAGCAGCAGGGGTCCTTCCTCTTCAGCCTCCTCAGACGGGATAGAGGGAGGGGAACCCATACATTACATTGCCCCTCCAGATCTCATTAGACAGCTGGCATGACATGGACGCTAGCTCCAATGAGATCTGGGGGGCACCCCCCTGGGGTCATCTGGAGGTCCCTGCCTACGTGCAGCTCCGGTGACTTCTTGCTGACCCAATCACCGGAGCTGCACGATGGCAAAATCGCCATGACGTTGTACAACATCAAAGGTCGTGAAGGGGTTAAGTAGCATCTCCATCTTGTTTTTGGTTTTATCACGTCACTATTTAGTCTAATGATTGAATCAAATTTATAGTTTCCTCTAAAGCAGTGATGGCGAACCTATGACACGCGTGTCAGCACTGACACGCGTAGCCATTTTCAGTGACACGCGGCCGCCGGAGAAACTAGACTCGCTATTTGGATAAAAACCACAGACACGGACACAGCAGCAAAAAACTGTTGCGAGTCGGGTTTCCGACACGGCAATGCGAGCGCTTTCCGAGACATCTGCGATTTGTAAATCACACATTACTCGCTATTACTCGCTTCCCCATTCATTAACATTGGACTCGCTAGACTCGCAACGAGTAGCGAGTCCCGGGCTCGGACTCGCTAGACTAGAGTCAAGCGATTCCGAGTAATTTAGGACTCGCCCATCACTAACTACAGCTGAGGAAAAAAAATGTGCTGGAGGTCTGTAGCCAGAACAGCAGAGCTCCGGCACAGAGCGTCTAGTCCTGGGACTTCCGGTAAGCGGAACTTCTGGCTGGCGCAGCAGGGAGCAGCGGAATGCTGTGGGGGACGCATATCTGAGGCCCTGTGGTCGCTGTCTGGAGGTCCAGTGATTACTACAGCAACCATCCTCCAGTGAAAGGTTCTGGGCAGAATCTGGGGTGTCATGAATGTGTGATTGGCCATTACTGAGATAAGTGAGGGGGAGGCTGGAAGAGGCCTTTGCTATGGGTGCCGTTTCCCGCCATTAATTTACATAAGGAACGCCATCTTGCAGCATAGTACAGACTCCATTTCACCACTATTATTGTTGCGCACCCTATTAATCCCTATTTCTGCTTATTAACTCTGCCCTTTCCTAAAAGACAGTTAACCCCTAATTGCCTGCAGGGCTATCTATAAATCTTCTGTCACTGCCCCTCTTATGGAGAAGCCAAAAAAACCAAGGTTAAGTAAAGGAAGTGGTAGTAGCAGTAGCCGACCCTTTCAAGAGACATGGACTGAGATGTATGGCATTATAGAAAAAAATGGCAGATCATTTTGCGTTCTATGTAGTGAAACGGTAGTAAGCAGAACGTGGAATATAAATAGACATTTTGACAGATAACCTTAGTAGCGCTTGCTTGGCCTTGAAGTGTACAAAATACCAACCTTCAATTGAAGATTTATTTTAGCCAATGAAATTCAGCAACAAAAAAGTCACTAAATCAGTGATGGCGAACCTGTGGCAGTCCAGCTGTTGCTGGACTGCCACAGGTTCGCCATCACTGGAAGAATTCCCCCTCCCTCTCACTTATCTTAGTTCATGGCACCCCACACAGGTTAAATAACAGCAAGACCAACAAAAGAAACTAACTGACAGATTAACAAAGAAGTCACTAAGCAGGTAAGTTAAATAATTATACATATTTGTTATTTAAACTATAAATATCGTAAAATTAGGTTTTTCTTTCTCAAGGTGACACACCACCCGAGTTATGCTCGGTTTTTTGGCGAATTTTGACACACCAAGCTCAAAAGGTTGCCCATCACTGCTCTAAAGGGTACTTCACACATTGATACATCGCTAGCAATATTGCTGAAACGTCATAGATTTTGTGACGTAACAGCGACCTCTCCAGCATTGTTGCAGTGTGTGACACGCATCCGTGACCTGGTCCCTGCTGTGAGGTCACTGATCGCTGCAAATTGTTCAGGACCATTTTTTGGCCCTTGTCTCCCACTGGTCAGCAGTGCACGCATCGCTGTGTGTGACAGCGAGAGGCCAACGATCAGCGACCTCCCAGCCAATGCCCAGCGCCACAGATTAGATACTGGGCACTGGTAACCAGAGTAAACACTGGGTAACTAACCAGCGCACTTTGCTTAGTTACCCGGTGTTTACCCTGGTTACCAGCGATGTTACTGCTGACTGGTCGCTGGTGAGTCTGCCTGTTTGACAGCTCACCAGCGACTGCAGAGGGACTTTCCAGCGATCTCTGCCAAGTTGGATCGCTGGTGGGATCGCTGGAAAGTCTCAGCGGGTAAAGGGCCTTTAACAAAAGAATGGATCACTGCATTAACCCAAATTGCTCCAAAAACAATACAAACAAACATTTCTGAAACCCATTTAGAATTTTTCATTAGATTAAAAATCTCCAAGATGAGGATGTGATTACCACGTAACAATTATTTCCAGCGCTTATCAGGCGGCATGTTAGTAATCCTATTAGAGAATAAATAATGTATCTTATATATTCATACAAAGGCTGATCACCTGATTCCTAAGATTACATTCAACTTCATAGTAATTATTCCGCATGTATCCATTTTTTTGTACTGTGCATTTTCATCTACTTCACATTATCAGTTACATTTTTCCTAATTAACATTGAATAATGGACCCGGCAGGATTTGCGACCTCTTAAAGAAGGGAAGAAATTGCACTTACAATTACAAGTGAAGATTAAGAAGGCTGAAATAATACATCTATATAAAGTCATTTTGCTATTGTTTAGATTGTTTAAAAACTTTTTTTTATGCATGGGTCAAAATATCTTGTGAGATCCGCGGGTTCAGAGGTTATCCTTTATGTTACAAGGCGGCTTCAATGTGAGATTTAAAGGAGAAACATCACAGAGACAAAAGTCAGTGTTATCCTTCACTTCAATGCCTTAAACAATTGTCGATTCTGGAAACAAAATCTTTTTGAAGTGTTTAACAAGAATCAAATTATGATGTCTTAAATGGGCTTTTACATTAGAGACCACCGTTGGAGCGTGATATCTCCTTACAGAAGCTTCAAGAGATATCTGAAAAAATAGTGAAGAATGTGAAGCCTGAGAAATTCAAATAGCAAATGGATATTTGAAGTTGAATTGCCAGACGGTTTGAATGGAAAGATCGATGTGAGATGCCAGAGTTTACGTCTTAAAAGGAGCTCTCTTATAACCAGTTGCATTGGAAATTAATCACAAGGAGCGCATTAAATACAGCATATAAAAATGCAGCTGGCTTATAATATATCATACGTGTTATGTTTTCAAATATTGGGTCAAAGGTTTGCCATTGGAAAATAAGTTACAAATTACAACATCCAACCTAGTGATACTTTTCTGAAGCATTCGTTACAAGCTAACATGTAATCAAAGGGACTTGTGAAACAAAAATCCCAAAATTGCTTGTCATTAAAGTAAGGAGATTACATAGCTATACATTAGGAACGCCTAACAGGTAGACATGAAAGAGGGTCTCAATTATCCCTTTAGTGTTTTATGAAACCAATGGAACCATAAGGTTAATTCATGTATTGTGGAGAACGCTGAAACCGATATTAATCACAATGGGAAAAGGGATACTTAACAGATAAGAGCTTCCCTCCATTTACAGAGAAAAAATAGACATTATATGTAAAGCTTAGGTCCAGTTCACTACAGCATTATTTTTAAGGCTCAGCTTTATCATTTATGTCACCTACCCCCATTGAAAATAATATAAAAAAAAACAGGAAAAGAAATCAGATTTTATTTTAACAGAATGAATATTCTAGCAAGTGTCATCATGGGCATTAATTATGTATAGCAATAATGAGAGCTGACAAAACAGTAAATCTGCTTTAGCTTCGATCATAGTATGGGCTGTGTGTATATAATATAATACATGTACAGTATATGTTGTTGAAATAAAAATGTACTGCATATTAGTCAATTTAATTGACGTAGAAATGAAAGATCATCGGATAAAATTAGTGCAGAGAAGATAGGCCGAATAGATAGAAAAAGAGCCACATGAATAAGATATATAGACAGATGAAAGATAGCAGGTAGATATACAGAAAATGCAGCACTCCATAGACATTAAAGATGAGTGGGGATGTTAGTAGCCCATTCAAACTTCTCCCCCTAGAACATGGGCGATGAACCTCTGTCCCACAGTCCATTTAATGCCCACTTTGACCTTTTTTCCCAGCCCAGGCAGATACACAGGGATTTCAATGAGAGCATCTGCATGTTGCCGGCTTTCAGATCTTTAATTTCTTCTTTCTTTGCAAGCACATGCATGCAGTGTCTACTGCTGAATAAAATGGTATATGGAATAAAGGATTATGTCGTTACGCTGGCCAGTGTCAGGACTAAGTTTGTGGGTGGAATTAGATGAAGACAAGAGCGGCAGTCCCAGCATCTCTTGTAATGTATGTTAAAGCCCCCAGTGTTTTCTGTAAAGTATATATTGTAGCCCAAATATCTTCTGTGATGTATACAAGCCAGATTCAATGTCTCTTGTGATGCGTATACTGCAGCCCCCAGCATCTTATATGATGTATATACAGCAGTCTCCGATATCATCGGTGATCTACATACAGCAGCCCCCAGCATCTCCTGCGAAGTATACACAGCATATATTGAAATGTATATACTGCAGCTTCCATGTCTTCTGTATACTGCATTCCTCATGTCTACCCTGATTTATATACAGCAGCTCCATTGTATCATGTGATTTACTTACTGCAGTCCTCATTGCCTCCTGTGATGTATATTCAGCAGCCCTAATATATCCTGTGATGCATATTCAGCAGCCCTAATATATCCTGTGATGTACAGTCATGGCCAAAAGTGTTGACTCCCTTGAAATTGTGCCAAAAATTGAAGTATTTATCCAAAAGCACTAAAGCACTGCCGGGCACCACCGCTGTACCATGCTCCTGTTCCAAAGCCACACTCTGTTCTCGGGGACAACGCCACTTCCGCTCCGCTTACCGGCTCCACGACGTCATGCCTATCCCTCTGGTGCACATCCTGGTCACCAAGTCACTTCCGGTTCATAGTATAACAGATGTTGGTGGTTGTAACCTGTAGAAACACTGCTAGGGGGCGCGAAACAGTCCCTCATTTTGTATACCTTCATGCTCCCTCCCACTCCCCCTGTAACCAACCTACTGCACCGCTATGAAATAAACTTCATCTTATGCACCAGGACCTGATGAGTGCTACCACATCTGTTATACTATGAACCAATATACGTTTATTCCTTTGGTGTGAATTGGAACAACACACAAAAAATAATCAGGAAAAAAAGCAACTTGAAAATAATTTCACACAAAACATCAAAAATGTGCAGGACAAAATTGATGACACCTTTAACTTAATATTTGTTTGTAGAGCCTTTGGAATAAATAACTGCAATCCAATATTTGCTATAACAATCAACAAGCTTCTTACACCTGTCATCTGGAAATCTGGACAAATCTTCTTTTGCAAACTCCTCCAGGTCTCTCATATTTGAAGGGTTACTTTTTCTAACAGCAATTTTAAGTTCTCTCTACAGGTGTTCAAAGAAATTTAGCTCATGACTCATTACTGCCACTTCAGAACTCTCCATCGCTTTGTTTCCATCCATTTCTGGGAGCTTCTTGAAGTAAGTTTGGGGTCATTGTCCTGTTGGAAGACCCATTACCCAGGACACAAATCCAACTTTCTTACACTGGACACCCAAAATCCTTTGGTAATCTTCTGTTTTCAAAATGCTTTGCACACAGTCAAGGCACACAGTGGCAAAAGCAGCAAAACCACACCAAAACATTTTTGAATTCCCACTATATTTGATTTTAGGTGCTATGTTCTTTTCTTTGTAGACCTCATTCTATTTTCGGTAAACAGTAGAATGATGTGCTTTAACAAAAAGTTCTCTCTTTGTCTCCTCTGACCACAAGATGGGGTCATTCCATGTCAAGTGAACCAATGATTATTACCTCTACATTTTTAATTGTTTTGAGATTTTGTCATTTGATAATAGCATGTCAGACAATGCAAAATGTGAAGAGAAAATTTAAAAAAAAATTTTTTTTTTTTTTTTAAATGATTTTCAAAGTTCGGAAAAAGTGCGAATTTCGGTGTTGCCTGCCTTTACATTTCTCCTCATAACTAAGGCTAGGAATAAGAGAGAGAGACAAAATAAACACCAATCTACTCAGAACTATACAGGCTTTCACCAGATATGTCACAAGAGGATCTTTGTTAATATTTTACCCATGTGATCGCAAGCGCAAAACTTTAAAACGCATTTCCGAAAAATCGGCGCGCTTTAAAAATTTCAAAAACTGCCCATGTGTCTGATATGCTCTTAGCCACATCTGTACCAAATTTCAAGTTGGGATCCTGGTGGGATCATATTTTAAAATATTTTACTATTAATAGCGTCAATGGGTCATTCCATATCAAGTGATCTAAATATGAATATTTTTTTTTACCTGACGTCTTTAGATTTTTTTTCTTTTTTTTTCTTTATGAAGTACTACTTTAGTTAATTACAAATTAAAAGTTTAGAATTTTTTTCTTCATCAGTTAGTTTTTTACAGATTTTTAAAGTTTAAAAAAAGTGTGAATTTTGGCCTGGTATGACTTTACATTTTTTTATCTTGGGCTAGAAATAAGATAGAGAAACAAAATAAACACCATTCTACTCATAACTGTCCAGGCTTTCACCAGATATGTCACAAGAGTATATTTATTAATTTTAATTTTTTACCCATGCGAACGCAAACGCAACATTTTGAAATGCATTTCCGAAAAAACGTTTTAATAAAAATTTTCCAAAACTGCCCATGTGTCTTTTATGCTCTTAGCCACATCTGTACCAAATTTCAAGTTGGGATCGTGATGGGATCATATTTTAAAATATTTAACTATTATAGTGTCAATTCAAAAATCTTGAATTCAGATCTGTTCAACCTGTGGTCTAAAAGTGTGGGGTCTATATTTATCAAATCCATTATTTTTAGACATTACTGTATTATTTTGATATGTTACAGCTTCGAAGCAGGAGAGGACATATAGGAAAAAGCTTTGTTAGGGCTCAACCTGAGAAAGCACAGGGATAGACAGTGAATGCAGAGCAGATGATAGGCCAGCAGCTCTGTCAATCATGTTAAGTGTCTACCCACTGCATTCAGGAAGTAAGACAGCTCGTTCAGACCTTTCATGTCCTGACATGTCTAGACATCTTCACTCCTGAACAAACAATAGTCTGTACAAAGCCATCAAGGCTGTGTACTAAAATATGGGTGAGTAAATATATTAATAGTTTAATGCTTTTATTATTAAGGGCCAATACACACAGTGCTATTCTTAGGGATCATCATTCAGATAAACAGCCCCATTGATTTCTATGGTGTTCACCACATGCAGTGTTTTTGGAAACACTCAAGAGTGAGTAAATCACTGCTTGAACTACTTTTTAATCGCTGCAATAAACGCAGCATTTATCATTTCTATAAAAAAAGCTGCCATTTTTTTCACTAGCGATTAAAAAAACTAACGCATATGTGGTAAAAACTTGGTAGAAAAACAAGCTGCCAAAACTGCAGCGTGTATCTGCAGACAGAAAAAACTGTGCGCGCTAGCCCTAAAACTCACTTTATAGTAATACAGTTCTATCTCAAGTGTACTGTAAATCTTTATTTTTATTACTTATCTTCCTTACTTAATATTAACTGTATTTTTCCCACACAGCAATGGCTGCTACTTCTCAAGAAACAGCATTTTATCATAGACACTGTTGCAATCCTTTTGAAAAAATATGAATATGATTGGCGCTGGTGGCTGGCTACTGTACTCTCCAAAGATTGTGAAAATGAAGAAGTAGAATTGACTTTATTGCATCCTTCTGGTCCAGCGCCATCCTTTGTGTATCCAAGAAAGCCAGACATTTTAAAAGTGCACAAAAATCAGATATTAACTCAGGCGGAGCCTAACACCGTGACAGGCCGGACATACTCTTTGACACACAAGGAAATGGCGATTGCTAGTAAGCGCTTATGGACAAGATTACATTTCACCACTAGAAGGGACAAATTGATAAAATGCCACTTTAAAAACATACTGTTAATTGTTTGATTAGTTCATAATTTATAGAACGATGATTTAACTACTGTACTATTCTTATTAAACACTTTATAAATCACATGTTTAGTGATAGAATAGAAAACAAATTTATATGTATAAATAGGGGTTGACATTTTTGGTTCTTTTAATCTTGTTTAATCAAACTTGAGGATATGATCACCTTTCTTCTTTTGGTTTGTTCAATACATTCAAGTTGAAAATGCTGAGCGTTGTGTTCTGATGATTAAGATGTATTTATCCTGGCACTTATGGGATTTGTTTTTTGTGTTTCTTTTTTGTTGCATATAAATGTTTTATTCAATAAGTTGTGATAACTCATACAACCATAAAATAAAAAATATATAAATTTGACAGGTCCCAAGTTGAATCTCTGCACAAATATAACCAAGAACACAATCAGTCATTTTTTCACAATTGTCCGTCAATAGTTTGAATTTGATATAAAGAAACATAGTCTTGTAACATATCAAATGAAAGCTGTTACCGTTCTGAGTAAAATGATGCCTCTCCCACTTCATTATCTTATTTCTAGCCTGAGATAAAAAAATGTAAAGTCATACCAAGCCAAAATTCACCCTTTTTTTAAACTTTAAAAATCTGTAAAAAATTAACTGATGAAGAAAAAAATTCTAAACTTTTAATTTGTAATTAACTAAAGTTGTACTTCATAAAGAAATAGAATAAAAAAAATCTAAAGACGTCAGGTAAAAAAAAATATTCATATTTAGATCACTTGATATAGAATGACCCATTGACGCTATTAATATTAAAATATTTTAAAATATGATCCCATCGCGATCCCAACTTAAAATTTGGTGCAGATGTGGCTAAGAGCATAGCAGACACATGGGCAGTTTTTGAAATATTTAAAGACGCCGATTTTTCGGAAATGCGTTTTAAAGTTTTGTGCTTGCGATCACATGGGTAAAATATTAACAAAGATCCTCTTGTGACATATCTGGTGAAAGCCTGCACAGTTCTGAGTAGATTGGTGTTTATTAGAGATGGGCGAGTCCTAAAAGACTCGGAATCGCAAGACCCCAACGAGTCCGAGTCAAGGACTCGGGACTCGTTGCGAGTCCAGCGAGTCCAATGTTAATGAATAGGGAACCGAGTAATAGCGAATAATGACATTTACAACTCGCTGATGTGTCTCTGAAAGTGTGCGAGTCCAAACTCGCTGGTTTTTCTCTTATTTTGAGGCTTGGAGCCGATGATGCGAGGGAAGCGATTCTCCAGCACACACCATGCTTTAAGGAAACAGGAAACGAGTCGCGCTGACAGGCGCACACACAGAGCAATCCATTCATCATTGCAATCATGGCAGCAGGCCGTGGCACGGTGAACACACTGCGTCTTATTGCACTTGTGGAGGCTCGTCCATTTCTATGGCTCCCTACAGATCCTGACTATGGGGATACGACCCAAATTAATACAGCCTGGAGAGAGATCGCCCAAGAGATGTTCCCTGCGTTCCATCGGAGTGACCATGAGGAACAGAGCAATCTAAGTAAGTTAAATGAGTTCACACGTTATATATTGCATTTACTGTATATATACTCGTGTATAAGCCGACCCGTGTATAAGCCGACCCCCCTATTTTTGCCCCCAAAAACTGTGAAAACATATTGACCGCCATCCTGGTATACAGCGGCTATCACTGGTAGACAGCCCCCCAGCAGAGTATACACCTCCCCCTGCAGAGTATACAGGCCCCCAGATGGGTATACATGCCCCCATATTGTGGTATACAGGCAGGGGCGGACTGGCCCAGGTGCCACGGGTCATGCGGCTGCAGGAGCATGAATAATCCGCATGTCCCTGAAGCAGCAGGTGGAAACGGAAGCTCCTGGCCGCGCGATGACGTCATCAGCGCGCGGCTGCGTCCGGGAGTGAGCGTCTGTGAGTGGCGTGCGGCTGCGACTGTTAGCGAGCGGCTGTGAGGAGCGCGAGGCTGCGGCTGGGAGCGAGCCATAGGAGAATGCGGGAGCTGCGGTGACTGTGAGGCGGCCGCCAGTCATCACCCCCCCCCACCCCCCGTCCTCACCTGTGTCGGGCCGGTGAGGGAGGGTTGCGACCCAAACTGTAGGGTGCCAGTCAGTCCCTGTATACAGGGCCCTCAGTGTGTGTACAGGCCCCCCCAGAAGTGGGTATACAGGGCCCCCAGCAGTGGGTAGACAGTGGCCCAGTGGGTTTACAGGGCCCCCAGCAGTGGGAATAGAGGGCCCCCATAGCAGGGTATACAGGACCCTGAATGTGTTATCATGCTCCACCGCATAGTTGCCTATATTTGGATGGGGTCACAACAGTACACTTAGTTTAAGGTCTGATCCTCCTGGCTCTTTCGGCCAAGGGGTTGGGTGTATATAAATACCACTAATGACCAGAGTCTGGTGCCCGCATTATTACATTCTCTATGCGTTGACATGTGTCCTGCCTCATTTGTGATTGTGGCCACGTGAGCTCAATGTCCGTAATGCTGTTGATGATGTTCCACACTGTCGTGTCACTGTGCCTTGTATACACATTACACACACAAAATGAATAAAATGTTATTGTTGATTTGTACACATACTTTTGTTGTTTCAAATATTACACATCTCTAAACCCGGTTTGAAATCATTTCACAGTTGACCATCTTAAAAAACGGTGGAGGAGCTGCCGGGACCAGCATAAGAAGCAGTACCGGCAGTACTCAGAGAGAGAACCGGGAGCCGCTCCATTGCTGGACCACTACCATTTTTACGACCGGCTGTCCTTCCTTCACCCGGTGGCCCGTATGCCAAGGTATGTGTCTGCAGCACTGTTGTGTACATTTAGTATTATTTATTAATATATACATTAGGTTCCAATTCGGCTCTGTGGGTAGCAGAGTATACACGTGGCTCTGTGGGTAGCAGAGTATACAGGCGGGTCTGAGGTAGCAGAGTATAAAGACGGCTCTGTGGGTAGCAGAGTATACAGGCGGGTCTGTGGGTAGCAGAGTATACAGGCGGGTCTGAGGTAGCAGAGTATACAGGCGGCTCTGTGGGTACCAGAGTATACAGGCGGGTCTGTGGGTAGCAGAGTATACAGGCGGGTCTGAGGTAGCAGAGTATACAGGCGGCTCTGTGGGTAGCAGAGTATACAGGCGGGTCTGAGGTAGCAGAGTATAAAGACAGCTCTGTGGGTAGCAGAGTATACAGGCGGGTCTGTGGGTAGCAGAGTATACAGGCGGGTCTGAGGTAGCAGAGTATACAGGCGGCTCTGTGGGTAGCAGAGTATACAGGCGGGTCTGAGGTAGCAGAGTATAAAGACGGCTCTGTGGGTAGCAGAGTATACAGGCGGGTCTGTGGGTAGCAGAGTATACAGGCGGGTCTGTGGGTAGCAGAGTATACAGGCGGGTCTGAGGTAGCAGAGTATAAAGACGGCTCTGTGGGTAGCAGAGTATACAGGCGGGTCTGAGGTAGCACAGTATAAAGACGTCTCTGTGGGTAGCAGAGTATACAGGCGGGTCTGTGGGTAGCAGAGTATACAGGCGGCTCAGTGGGTAGCAGAGTATATAGGTGATGAGAATAGGGTTAATAGATGGTGCTACAGTGTTGGGGTGTGCTAGAGGGAGCAGAGATCCGATTACTGCCATCATTACTGACCTTATTAAAGATAGCGGCCGCAGCTGAATGACATCATGGCAAAGGTAAACATGGGGTGTGGTTAGCTGCAGGAGGTTAGTGAGAGGTGTGAGTTGTTTGGCAGAGGGCGTGGTGTGGGCGGGGTGAGCGCGGCTCCTGCGTCAGATACGCTGCGAGCGCGGACCCGCGGCACATCTCCAGGAGAAGAGGACGTGTTCGGTACGTCCGTAGCCCCCGGCCTCCCCGTTGTCCGCACACACAGCCCCGCTGTGACCTCTGCAGTGTCACAGGCCCCGGCGGGTGGCTGTCATCTCCTCCTGACACTGACCTCCTCCTGATTTGATTGTCTGTGTTGTCCCCCCCCGCTGTCAGCATCAGTGATCTGCTAAGACCTGTGGGTGCACAGACGGGGGAAGTACAAATGCCAGCATGCCGGGGCGGATGGGGCGCTGTGAGGGGCGCAGGTCTTGCTGTGAGCGGAGGGCGCGAGGCCGCTCGAGAAAACGCTATAGCGGCTGTGTGAGTTAAGCGTCTGCGGCTCGCGAAGGCGCATACGCGTCTCCGCTCGCAGTGACGCTAAGGAGTTTGGGATTCGGCTACAGTGCCGGAATTTCAAACTCCCGATTATATAAATAGATTATATATATATTGTATACCTTTCAACCCCTTCCCTGCTTTATATAGATGCTATAAGCTAAAAGTTTTGTTAATTAAGTATGTCAAGTTAAAAGTGAAGTCAGGGGGACTTTTTTTTTTCATGTGAACCATTGGTGTTATTGATCGTCAAGATTAGATGGGATGGGGGGGGGTGGGTGGTAATCAGGGGGGGAAAAATTATGTATTATTATGGAATTAGCAAAGAAAGTCACGTATTCCTTTATGTTATGTACAGTTGGTTATTATTTCATAATAATAACAAATATCTGATTAAGAATACACAGATACACAGAGTCTAAAAAGCGTACAACTTAATATTTGACCTATGTTTTTGTTTCCAAATGCAATGCATTCACCAAATTTTTTTTTACTTTACCCACAGAGAAGCTTACTACAGAGGGTGGCGTGCTGTTAACCCTCCACCGCCAAACAGAAGGCGGCTTGGAGAAAACCGACCACCACCACCACGGCCGCCGCCACCACCACCACCGCCGTCGCCGCCGCCACCACCACCTCCACCATCGCCGCCAGCAGCGCCAGGGCCAGCACCACCACCGCCGCCACCATCGGCCGGGCCATCACCACCACCGCCGCCACCAGCGGCAGGGCCATCAACACCACCACCACGGCCGCCGCCACCACCACCACCGCCGTCGCCGCCGCCACCACCACCTCCACCATCGCCGCCAGCAGCGCCAGGGCCAGCACCACCACCGCCGCCACCATCGGCCGGGCCATCACCACCACCGCCGCCACGAGCGGCAGGGCCATCAACACCACCACCGCCGTCGCCGCCACCACCACCGCCACCAGCGGCAGGGCCAGCAGCACCACCGCTGCCACCAGCGGCAGGGCCAGCACCACCACCGCCACCACCAGCGGCAGGCCCAGCTTATGGTCCGATCCCGGGGTCACCTCATTTAAGTGTTCATCAGAGTAATGCTGACTTTGCCCACAGTATTATACCATTCATGGATAATATTCCATTTGACAGGCTACTGCGGGCAAGGTCAGCATTACAGATAGTGCTTGAAGCCTGTCAGCCCACTAATGACCCAGGTGATGTTTTCCAATATTTGGATGGGTGGAAAATATCGGCCTCTAACAGGCTGGGCAGGGCCACAACACGGGACAGCCATGTGCCACCCCACAGGGCTATACCGCCTTTGCCTCACTCCCAGTGGCCAGCTAACAGGGACCTACCACCGTTCCGTACACCTGTGGAGAGGATCCACCCTGAAGGGTTCGGCCAGGCCATACGTGGGGCCCTTGACCTTTTGGAAGACGCACAGCCCACCTACCAGGACCTGTAGGGCTACATTTGTTGGTTACTACTTTAATTTTAAGAGGTTGTATTTTTTGGAATGTCCAACCAGTTCTGCCATTTTTTTTTTGAAACACAGTTTTAAAAAACAGCTTTGTGTCTGTCTTTTTTCAAGGAATAAATGTGTAGTTTTTTTTGTGGGTGGGCTTCAAGTCATCATAATTATTATAATTATTATTTATTTATATAGCGCCGATAGGTTCCATGGCGCTTTACATGGGGAAAAGGTAGACAAGGACAAGTACAATAAACATAGACAATAAGGTCATACAGGTACAAGAGTAGAGGACCCTGTACGCATGGGCTCACATTCTACGAGGGG
Organism: Allobates femoralis; assembly: GCA_033576535.1. NCBI lineage: Eukaryota > Metazoa > Chordata > Amphibia > Anura > Aromobatidae > Allobates > Allobates femoralis. The sequence goes on from JARQOC010000001.1 coordinate 113,706,540, forward strand.
TGGGTGGGGATACAATAGGGTGGGGAAGGTGTCGGTCGTGGGGCGTGTAGCGGGGTCTCATGGCAGGTTGTAGGCCTGTCGGAAGAGGTGAGTCTTTAGGTGTCTCTTGAAGGTTCACAGGGTAGGCGACTGACTGATGAGGTGGGGCAGGGAGTTCCAGAGCATGGCGGATGACCGGGAGAAATCCTGTATGCGGTTGTGGGAAGAGGAGATGAGGGTGGACTGTAGGACAAGTTCTTGGGATGAACGCAGGTTGCGTGAGGGATGGTATCGGGAGATCATGTCGGAGATGTATGGTGGGGATCGGTTGTGTAAGGCTTTGAATGTAATGGTCAGTGTTTTAAAGTGAACTCTCTGTGGGGCGGAGGGGCCAGTGAAGGGCTTGGCAGAGGGGGTAGGCAGGGGAGTAGCGTGAGGACAGATGGATTAGTCGGGCAGCAGAGTTTAGTATAGATTGGAGAGGTGCAATAGAGTTGGCAGGGAGACCTATGCGAAGGAGGTTGCAGTAGTCAAGGCGGGAGATGATGAGGGCATTTATGAGTGTTTCAGCAGTGTCAGGATTGAGGAACGACCGAATTGGTTAAATATTTTTGAGTTGGAGTCACAGGGACTTGGTTAGGGACTACAGGTGGGGCTTGAAGGAGAGGGAGGAGTCAAGGATTACCCCGAGACATTTGGCGTGGGGGACAGGGGAGAGAGCATCATTAGCAAGTACTTTAAGGCCCGCGTGGCGCATGAAGTCACCTTGGTTACTAAGTGTGAAATCATGACTCCACATACAACTGTTGCTGACAAACAGTGCCTGTGTTTGGGGGGTTACTTTATGCCTCGCTATGGCAACAAGACTATGAACACACATGTGAGAGGCTGGGACGTCTACATGCTACACATCGCGTCTACGCGTTTTGTATGGAGCGTACAGTGGGACCCTTCACCAGGCTCCAGCAGGATGATAGTCCAAGCATCGCCCACGATGCAGGCATAGGATTGGTGCCTCGAAAAATTAGCCCAAGGGGCTGTTTGCCATTTTTGGTATAAATGTAGGCCTAAGGGCCATGAAAAGCTTGTTAGCCAGGGTGTCTCCCAAACCATGATAAGCTTGTTAGCCTGGGTGGCTCAAAAAATTAGCCCAAGGGGCTGTTTGCCATTTTTTGTATAAATGTAGGCCTAAGGGCCATAAAAAGCTTGTTAGCCAGGGTGTCTCCCAAACCATGATAAGCTTGTTAGCCTGGGTGGCTCAAAAAATTAGCCCAAGGGGCTGTTTCCCGTTTTTGGTATAAATGTAGGCCTAAGGGCCATAAAAAGCTTGTTAGCCAGGGTGTCTCCCAAACCATGATAAGCTTGTTAGCCTGTGTGGCTCAAAAAATTAGCCCAAGGGGCTGTTTGCCATTTTTTTTGTATAAATGTAGGCCTAAGGGCCATAAAAAGCTTGTTAGCCAGGGTGTCTGCCAAACCATGATAAGCTTGTTAGCCTGTGTGGCTCAAAAAATTAGCCCAAGGGGCTGTTTCCCATTTTTGGTATAAATGTAGGCCTAAGGGACATAAAAAGCTTGTTAGCCAGGGTGTCTCCCAAACCATGATAAGCTTGTTAGCCTGTGTGGCTCAAAAAATTAGCCCAAGGGGCTGTTTGCCATTTTTTTTGTATAAATGTAGGGCTAAGGGCCATAAAAAGCTTGTTAGCCAGGGTGTCTCCCAAACCATGATAAGCTTGTTAGCCTGTGTGGCTCAAAAAATTAGCCCAAGGGGCTGTTTGCCATTTTTTGTATAAATGTAGGCCTAAGGGCCATAAAAAGCTTGTTAGCCTTGGTGTCTCCAAAACCATGATAAGCTTGTTAGCCTGGGTGGCTCAAAAAATTAGCCCAAGGGGCTGTTTGCCATTTTTTGTATAAATGTAGGCCTAAGGGCCATAAAAAGCTTGTTAGCCAGGGTGTCTCCCAAAACATGATAAGCTTGTTAGCCTGGGTGGCTCAAAAAATTAGCCCAAGGGGCTGTTTCCCATTTTTGGTATAAATGTAGGCCTAAGGGCCATAAAAAGCTTGTTAGCCAGGGTGTCTCCCAAAACATGATAAGCTTGTTAGCCTGGGTGGCTCAAAAAATTAGCCCAAGGGGCTGTTTCCCATTTTTGGTATAAATGTAGGCCTAAGGGCCATAAAAAGCTTGTTAGCCAGGGTGTCTCCCAAACCATGATAAGCTTGTTAGCCTGGGTGGCTCAAAAAATTAGCCCAAAGGGCTTAATAAAGTCTATTTTTAAATAAAGCTGGGCGCTTGGCCCATAGCATATTATTGCTTGGACTAGGAGCCTAGAACAAGCAAGGCCAACTATGCAGGCCTAGGCTTGGTGCCTCAAAAAATTAGCCCAAAGGGCTTAATAAAGTATTTTTTTACATAAAGCAGGGCGCTTGGCCCATAGCATATTATTGCTTGGACTGGGTGCCGAATGAAATCAACAGAGCTAAGGGACATGTCATTAATTCCTGTCCAAAATGGGCATATTGTTAACAGCGCAATATCCCAATCATATAAATTATGATTAGGTTAATCTAGGATTGTGTACTGTCGTCAGGAGGGCTTAGGAACTGTGATGATATCCAATCCTTGTTGAATTTAATTAGAGTGAGCCTGTCGGCATTTTCTGTGGTGAGGCGGGACCTTCTATCAGTGACTATACCCCCAACGGCACTGAAAACACGCTCTGATGTCACACTAGCAGCTGGGCATGCCAGCACCTCCAAGGCATACAATGACAGCTCAGTCCAAGTGTGCAGCTTGGAAACCCAGTAATTAAAGGGTACAGAAGGGTCGGTTAGGAAGCTGGTACTGTCACTGAGATACTGCTGCACCATGTTGGACAATTGTTGTCTCCTACTCAAGGTCACCGTAGGCAAATTCCGTTCTTGATTGGAAGGTCTGTTGAACATCGCCCAGTTGGCGGACATCTTACCCCCACCTCTTCTTGTCATTGATGGCGTTTGTGTCCCAACCAAAGGCTGCTGTTGGAAAGAGCTGGTTCTTCGATGTATAGCGGATTCAGACCGTGATATTGCCAGCAAAATATCAAGAAGAACCCTCTTTACATGATCCATCGTTAAGCCCCTGGATGAGTGCGACAGCAGCGACTGAAATTTGTCTTTGTACCGTGGGTCCAAAAACGTTGACAACCAGTAGAGGTCGCTGTCATAGATGTGTATGACGCGTGGATCTTTGGAGACACATTGACACATTACTTCAGCCATGTGTGCTAAGCTGCAAAGACTCATCTCCTCGGTTACAACAGAATGAAGATCACTACGCGTCGTGGCCTCTAAATCGGTGTCCGCCTCCTCCTCTTCAGCCCACCCATGCTGTACCGACATAAACGTAGGGTTGGGAGTCCCATCAGGGTTCACATCAGTACCAGAGAAAAATAAATCTTCTTCATCATCACCCTCATCACCATCTTCCTGAACCAATGTAGCCTGCTGATATTGGCTTGGGTGGCTAGGATCAGCGATGTTCAATTCTGGCTCCATAGCCATCCGCTGTGCTCTCAAAGCATCTGTTTTGAGATTCATTAGGGATTCTTGGAGCAGGCAGAGCATGGGGATGGTGAGACTTATAATCGACTGATCCCCACTGACAAGTTTGGTACAGTATTCGAAGTTATCCAGCAACTCGCAAAGGTCAGCGATCCAGACCCACTCGAAAGTACTGATGTGTGTGGTATGACTTCCAGGTTGACGGGCATGTTGCAGCTGAAATTCCGCTATTGCCTTCTGCTGCTCATTAAACCTTGCCAGCATATGGAAGGTGGAGTTCCATCGCGTAGGCATGTCGCAAATTAGCCTGTGTTTCGGAAGTTAAATTGGATTTGAAGGGCTGAAAGACTTGCAGCTGCTGTGGACGAATGTCTAAAGTGGGCGCAAATTCACCTCACCTTATCCAGTAGCTCAGATAACTCTGGGTATATTTTGAGGAATTTCTGAACTACCAGGTTCAGGACGTGAGCCATGCAAGGCACATGTACAAGTTTACCGTGCTTTATTGCCGCCACAAGGTTTGCACCATTATCGCTCACAACTAGACCTGGTTGTAGTTCCAGTGGGGCCAGCCACTCATCGGTCTGTTGCTTGAGACCTTTCCACAACTCTGTTGCAGTGTGACGTGTGTCACCTAGGCAGATAAGCTTCAGAAGAGCCTGTTGTCGCCTTGCAGAAGCAGTACTGCAAAGCTCCCAACTCGGACGTGATGGTGCGTGAGGCTCAGCAGTGGACAAGGAAGTGGCAGAAGCCGATTGGGCACTGGACATATATGAGGAGGCAGACACCCGGAATGATGTTGGGCCCGCTATTCGTGGAGTTGGTAGTATGTCAGATGGTACAGTTTTAGAAGTTGGGACACTCTCCACCAGGTTGATCCAGTGAGCCGTTAGTGAAATGTATCTGCCCTGTCCACAACTACTTGTCCACGTGTCCGTTGTTAGGTGGACTTTTGCGGTGACAGCATTTGTTAAAGCACGTTTTAAGTTGTTAACCACGTCCTGGTGTAAGGCGGGAACGGCACTACGTGAGAAAAAGTAGCGGCTGGGTACAGAGTATCGTGGTGCTGCCTCAGCCATCAACTCCCGAAAAGACTCTGTACCCACAAGCCTAAACGGCAGCATTTCCACAGCTAACAACTTGGCTATTTTCGCAGTCACTTTTTGGGAATATGGGTGTGTCGGTTGGAACTTCCGCTGTCTTTCATACAGCTGTGGCACAGACAACTGCACGTTTGGACCAGACTGACAAGAGGATTGACTACTGTCATGTCTGTCTTGTAAAGCACCTTGGGAGGAGTACGCTTGAGCAGGAGCTGAAGCCTGAACACTTGCTGGTGAAGGATGGATCTGCGGTGGCCTGGAAGTGTTTGGATCAGAAGGCACTGATTTTGAACCCTGATAGGGTGCCCACTGAATTGGGTGCTTAAGAGACATATGCTTGCGCATACTGCTGGTGCTCTGGTTTCCTTTTACCGTGCCTCTGCTAAGCCTTGCCTGGCACATCTTACAGATAACCATATTTGGTACTGTTGGGCTATCCTTAAAAAATTGCCACACACTGGCTGTTCGTCCTTTATTTTTAATTGGAGGAAGAGGAGGATGACTCTGTTCAACACCAACTGTGGACACATTTTGGGCAACTGTGTTTGCAGTTTGTGCAACAGTTGGCACAGTTTGTGCCACAGTTGACGCTATTTGGGCAACTGTTCTCACAGTTTGTGTTCTGGAGACAGTACGCCTTTGTGATTTTGCCAGTGGTACATAGCCACTTTCGTCCTCCTGGCTGCTCTCTTGGCTATGCAATTCAGCAATCCAGGTAGGATCTGTGGTGTCATCATCCACCCCTTCGAGTTCAAAGGATTCTGGATAAACTGACTGAGCAGGCTGGCCAGATGAGATGTGTGTCTCATCATCCTCATCATCATCCACCTCCTGAGATACTGTTTGCATTTCGTGAAAGTGTCTTTCTTCAGGACGCGGTACTTCCAAACTTTGGCCATGAGTAGACATTTCGTCTACTTCAAGTATCTCGTCAGGCAGTGACAAATAAACCCCTTGATAAGAACCGAATAAGTCATCCGAGTGACCAAGGTCCATATCCAAATTTTCCTCTGGCTGCCGATGGGTTGAGGCAATATGAAGACTTTGAGGATTGGATGGCGCTGCATTGTCTGTAGCGACACTAGAATGTCTTGCCACGGATGATTGCGTACTGCAAGAACCAGTGGTCGAGGGCGTCTGAGCCATCCAAGATGTTATCTTGTCATGCTCATCCGGCCTCAACACACGTTTTCTTTGAGTACTGGGATTTCTAGGTAGAAAAAAGGACGTTCTATCAATCCTAGGCTGTGTACTTGTACCAGTGCCTTCTTGGGCAAGACTGCTGCGGCCACGACCTCGTCCCTGTCCCTTTGCAACATCCTTTTTGTTAATTGGTTTTTTTTGAGACATTGGCATTGTTCACACACATGCGTTTTTTTGCCCATCCCTGCGTTTTTGGGCTGTTAAAAAAACGCAGGTGCGTTAACGCATGGTACATTAGAGTGTACATGCGTTTTTCAGCTCAATTTGCGTTTTTGTCCCCCAGTGCAAAAAACGCTGCATGCAGCGTTTTTGGGTGCTGTAAAAAAACGCATGCGTTTTTTTAACATGGGGCCCTATGGGAAACGCATGCGCAAACGCATGCGTATGCGTTTGCGCATGCGTTTGCGCATGCGTTTGCGCATGCGTTTTTAATGAAAAAATGACTAAGTCCAAAAACGTGGCAAATCCTTTCAGACACACAAGGGACATTTTTTAGCACTCTTAAAAAAACGCAAGTGCTTTTAAGAGTGCTAAAAAAAACGCAAATTGAGTGTGAACAATGCCATTGTTGACGAATGCACAGTCACCGAGTTGGAGTTAGGTGTTGCTGTATGCGTCACTTGCTGGCGGGGTAAGTGTGCGCGCTCACACTTTGCAGTGAAGCCGCACACTACACTCCCTAAAAAAATTAGTTTCAAGTGCGCACAGCCACCGAGATGTGGTTAGGTGTTGCTGAATGCGTCACTTGCTGGCGGGGTAAGTGTGCGCGCTCACACTTTGCAGTGAAGCCGCACACTACACTCCCTAAAAAAATTAGTTTCAAGTGCGCACAGCCACCGAGATGTGGTTAGGTGTTGCTGAATGCGTCACTTGCTGGCGGGGTAAGTGTGCGCGCTCACACTTGGCAGTGAAGCCGCACACTACACTCCCTAAAAAAATTAGTTTCAAGTGCGCACAGCCACCGAGATGTGGTTAGGTGTTGCTGAATGCGTCACTTGCTGGCGGGGTAAGTGTGCGCGCTCACACTTTGCAGTGAAGCCGCACACTACACTCCCTAAAAAAATTAGTTTCAAGTGCGCACAGCCACCGAGATGTGGTTAGGTGTTGCTGAATGCGTCACTTGCTGGCGGGGTAAGTGTGCGCGCTCACACTTTGCAGTGAAGCCGCACACTACACTCCCTAAAAAAATTAGTTTCAAGTGCGCACAGCCACCGAGATGTGGTTAGGTGTTGCTGAATGCGTCACTTGCTGGCGGGGTAAGTGTGCGCGCTCACACTTTGCAGTGAAGCCGCACACTACACTCCCTAAAAAAATTAGTTTCAAGTGCGCACAGCCACCGAGATGTGGTTAGGTGTTGCTGAATGCGTCACTTGCTGGCGGGGTAAGTGTGCGCGCTCACACTTGGCAGTGAAGCCGCACACTACACCCCCTAAAAAAATTGGTTTGAAGTGCGCACAGCCACCGAGATGTGGTTAGGTGTTGCTGAATGCGTCACTTGCTGGCGGGGTAAGTGTGCGCGCTCACACTTGGCAGTGAAGCCGCACACTACACTCCCTAAAAAAATTGGTTTGAAGTGCGCACAGCCACTGAGATGTGGTTAGGTGTTGCTGAATGCGTCACTTGCTGGCGGGGTAAGTGTGCGCGCTCACACTTGGCAGCGAAGCCGCACACTACACTCCCTAAAAAAATTAGTTTCAAGTGCGCACAGCCACTGAGATGTGGTTAGGTGTTGCTGAATGCGTCACTTGCTGGCGGGGTAAGTGTGCGCGCTCACACTTTGCAGTGAAGCCGCACACTACACTCCCTAAAAAAATTAGTTTCAAGTGCGCACAGCCACCGAGATGTGGTTAGGTGTTGCTGAATGCGTCACTTGCTGGCGGGGTAAGTGTGCGCGCTCACACTTGGCAGTGAAGCCGCACACTACACTCCCTAAAAAAATTAGTTTCAAGTGCGCACAGCCACCGAGATGTGGTTAGGTGTTGCTGAATGCGTCACTTGCTGGCGGGGTAAGTGTGCGCGCTCACACTTTGCAGTGAAGCCGCACACTACACTCCCTAAAAAAATTAGTTTCAAGTGCGCACAGCCACCGAGATGTGGTTAGGTGTTGCTGAATGCGTCACTTGCTGGCGGGGTAAGTGTGCGCGCTCACACTTGGCAGTGAAGCCGCACACTACACTCCCTAAAAAAATTGGTTTGAAGTGCGCACAGCCACCGAGATGTGGTTAGGTGTTGCTGAATGCGTGACTTGCTGGCGGGGTAAGTGTGCGCGCTCACACTTGGCAGTGAAGCCGCACACTACACTCCCTAAAAAAATTGGTTTGAAGTGCGCACAGCCACCGAGATGTGGTTAGGTGTTGCTGAATGCGTCACTTGCTGGCGGGGTAAGTGTGCGCGCTCACACTTGGCAGTGAAGCCGCACACTACACTCCCTAAAAAAATTAGTTTCAAGTGTGCACAGCCACCGAGATGTGGTTAGGTGTTGCTGAATGCGTCACTTGCTGGCGGGGTAAGTGTGCGCGCTCACACTTTGCAGTGAAACCGCACACTACACTCCCTAAAAAAATTAGTTTCAAGTGCGCACAGCCACCGAGATGTGGTTAGGTGTTGCTGAATGCGTCACTTGCTGGCGGGGTAAGTGTGCGCGCTCACACTTGGCAGTGAAGCCGCACACTACACTCCCTAAAAAAATTAGTTTCAAGTGCGCACAGCCACCGAGATGTGGTTAGGTGTTGCTGAATGCGTCACTTGCTGGCGGGGTAAGTGTGCGCGCTCACACTTTGCAGTGAAGCCGCACACTACACTCCCTAAAAAAATTAGTTTCAAGTGCGCACAGCCACCGAGATGTGGTTAGGTGTTGCTGAATGCGTCACTTCCTGGCGGGGTAAGTGTGCGCGCTCACACTTGGCAGTGAAGCCGCACACTACACTCCCTAAAAAAATTAGTTTCAAGTGCGCACAGCCACCGAGATGTGGTTAGGTGTTGCTGAATGCGTCACTTGCTGGCGGGGTAAGTGTGCGCGCTCACACTTGGCAGTGAAGCCGCACACTACACTCCCTAAAAAAATTGGTTTGAAGTGCGCACAGCCACCGAGATGTGGTTAGGTGTTGCTGAATGCGTCACTTGCTGGCGGGGTAAGTGTGCGCTCTCACACTTGGCAGTGAAGCCGCACACTACACTCCCTAAGGTGGTGTACGTGCTAGCAGCAACGCACTGGTCTGCCACAGAAAAAATAACGCTCTATGGCTTATTAGGAACAAAAATCGATCTGGTGCAAAAACAAAAAGGAAACAGCACCTCAGCTAAGCCTCTGACTGCAGCTGTTAGCAAAGCTGAGTGAGTAAGCTAAGCTATGAGGTCCGTCCTGTGTGCACTCTAAGGCTTCTCCTTCCTTCCCTCCCTGCCTGCCTGCCTACACAGCACTACTCCGTCCTCCTCCTAGCTCTCAGAAGAGCTTTTTGGGTTAATATAAGGAATCTTCCCTACACTGACAATCCCTGATCTGCTCCAGCATATATCTCTCTCTCCCTATACTAGGTCAGATCGTCTCAGGAATGTGGCCAAAATGGCGGGGACAAGCCTTATATACTGCCTTGCCTGTCATAGATGACATAGGCATCACGATGGACAGCAGCCAATCATAGTCCTGACACAACCAACTTTGCTATGCCATTACTGACTATGATTGGCTATCTTCACAAGTTTTCTGACCTAACACGCACGCTGTGCTGACTCGGAACATAACAGATTCTGTTTTCGAGAGTCCGACTCCCGAATACAGTATACAGGACTCGGAATCGTAGATTCGTAGGACTCGGAATCGTAGACTCGCTCAGACTCGCTGCTGACAGCGGGTATCTGTGAAGAGTCAAGCTTATTGACATTGAATTCCATTGGACTCGTCACTGTGCGAGTCCAAGCTGGGAGATTCGCTGAGTAACGAGTCCTGCGAGTACCTTCAGAATCGCCGAGTCCCGAGTCCTAGCGAGTAGACTCGCCCATCCCTAGTGTTTATTTTGTTTCTCTATCTTATTTCTAGTCCGAGATATGATAGAAAATGTAAAGCCATACCAGGCCAAAATTCGCACTTTTTTAAAACTTTAAAAATCTGTAAAAAATTAACTGATAAAGAAAAAAATTCAAAACTTTTTTTTTGTAATTAACTAAAGTTGTTCTTCATATAGAAAAAAAATTAAAAAAATCTGAGGACTTCAGGGAAAAAAAATATTCATTTTTGGATCACTTGACATGGAATGACCCGATGATTTTCCAGGAGGATTTTTGCTTACTCAACTACGTTTTGGTAAACTGCAATCTAGCTTTTTTGAAGTCTCTCTATCAGCATCGTAGTCTCGATTGTCTACTGTCATAGTGTTTATTTCATTCAAATGTTGACAGATAGTTTGTGCTGACACTGATGCACCCTGAGCCTGAAAGACAGCTTGAATTTTTGTTTTCATAATTGTTCTTCTGCTGTCCATGTCCAGCGAGATTAGCTACAGCGTCATTGGTTGTCAATGTCTTGATTGTATTGCGCACTTTGGCCAAAGCAACGTCCAAGGTCTCTGAAGATTGACTTTTAACCTTCATATTGTTGATAATTTTCAAAAATGTTTATTGTCAGGTCCACAGACAAATCTGACTTCAGGTGTGATTATTATAATGTCAATACCTGTTACTTAGGTAGAAAAGACCCAGCACTTCTGTATATGGATGCTCTGGTAAGATCTTGTCTCGTACTTAAAAAGTTATAGACCACGTGCTCCAGTAAGGTGAAGAAAGACAATGGTGATATATATGAAAGTATATAGCAATCCAAAGTAAAAACATTTTGGTCTCTGTCATACCTTCATACAGTAGTCTTGGTGGCTCCTATGTAATGTCTATGGAGGAGTCTCAGTGTCTCATATGTGATGTATATAAAGAAGTCTTGGTGTCTCTTATGTGATGTGTATATAGCTTAGTAATTGTGTATCCTATGTGATGTAAACAGAGGGGTCTCTGTGTCTCCTATGTGATGTGTATAGAGTAGTCTCATTATATCATATGTGATATATAAACAGTAGTCTTTGTTTCTCGTATTTGAAATATACTTCATACCTCTCACTGCTGGAGTTCTATAAATGTAACATGAGCAAAGATGAATTTCCCACTGCATTACATCTGTATTCAGAACTTACTGAAACGAGTTCTTAACAAAACTTATAATTGCAAGTAGTCGCCTACACCACAGACAGATGCAGTATTGAGTCCTGAATTGATGTGCAGTCTGTGTAATTTCTTTTCCTTGTTCTGAATCAGACGAGTTTGTAATTTATGGTAATATTGTTGTAGATTATGTTCCATGGCTTTTGTAAGTGTGTTCCTCCGTGTTTCCAATTCCCCCTGGATGCTACTTTTGATGCTGTAGTAGACATGCAAAAGATGGTTCCGCAGTCTCTCCGAGGTCATGTGGCAAAGGTTTCATGCATACTGAGTATTATAGGTATGCAGAAGTGGATTTGTAATCCAGAGTCCTTTGGGAATCAGATTCTCCTTCTTATATTTGGAAAGGAAGAATATGTCACTGTCCAGTTGGGTACGTTTCTTCAGAAGTGTCTTTAAATCCATAAAGATTCGGTACATTCCGGTATCCTCCATTTTGAGATTACAAACTCGTCTGATTCAGAACACGGAAAAGAAATTACACAGACTGCGCATCAATTCAGGACTCAATACAAACAAAACAAAGACAAATCCTGACAACTTGGACAACTCCTCCTGTCAGAAAGCATCTAATTGTGTCATCAACTTTTCAGATTACAAACCCAACAAGTTGGAACTTTCTGTGCTTTCTAGGGGCCTCTCATTTTGTCCTACTAAAACTCTGAATAAAATTGAACTGTGCAGCGACATGGAGGATTACTTCAGGAGATTACGCCTAAGGGAATATTTCAGCGACAAAGAGGATTCTGAACCCAACTGGGCCGAAGGAACAAGGATCCTGATAACCAAGAAGAAAAGGTCAGACTGAACACCTGATCCTAAGCGTAACTCCCATTTGAACAACTATATAGACACTTTCAGACATTTGGTAACATCCTCTATTTTAGATACACACAAGAGTCCACCATCCAATGTCAATGCCCAAGAGAGAAGGGCTATTCGGTCCTTGAAAACCAACAAAGAAATCATCATTAAACCTGCATACAAGGGTGGTACAATAGTCATGATGAACAAATCTGACTACCTGAAGGAAGCAAACAGACAACTGACGGACACAAGCTACTACAAGAAATTGCAGTCTGACCCCACACAGGACTTTTACAAGGAATTAAAAGGCTGGTTTCTTGTCTACCTGACATATCCTTAAGAGCTGGTGACCTAATACCAGTAAGTCCAAGAACAGGCACATTCTACATGCTTCCCAAAATTCACAAATCAGGAAATCCAGGAAGACCAATCATTTCATGTGTGGGCACCCTCACCGAACAAATTTCTGGGTGGGTAGAGGGTGTTCTCAAACCCCTGGTAAAAGAGACACCCAGCCACATTCAGGACACAACTGACCTATTGAATAAACTGTCAGCAATAGGTCCTCTACCAGAAGAAACCATCCTTGCCATCACGGATGTGGAATCTCTGTACAGCAACATCCCACACCAGGATGGATTAAATGCCTACAAAACCTTCCTGGAAAACACAGGTATTGATGCTGACTCTGTGGTAGAACTCACAAAATTCATCCTCACGCACAATTACTTTACATTTGACGACAACATATATTTACAGGAGACTGGCACAGCAATGGGGAGCAAAATGGCACCACAATATGCAAACCCTTTCATGGCCAAGCTTGAAGGTGACTTTTTATCCTCCTGCCCTATCAGGCCTCTGGCCTACTACAGTTATATTGATGACATTTTGATCATCTGGATGGAGTCTGAGCAACAGCTGAAGACATTCCATGAACACTTTAATCAGTTTCACCCCACCATTAACTTAACACTCAACTACTCCTGCATTGAAATCAGCTTTCTGGATACCATCATTAAGCTACAGAACAACGAAATAGAGACATCCTTGTACCGGTAACCAATTGACCGTCCAACATATCTCCGATGGGACAGTTTTCATCCAAAGCACATAAAAAACTCTATTGTGTACAGCCAGGCCACCAGATACAACTGAATATGTTCCAACCCTAGAGATAGAGACAATCACCTTGCGGGCCTCAGAAAGATCTTTTTGAACCAGGGTTACCATCCAAGAATAATCGAGAACCAGATTACAAGAGCCACCAGAATATCAAGGAATCATCTCCTACATTACAAAACTAGAGAAGAAAACAACAGAGTTCCTCTTGTAGTCACCTACAATCCAAGTCTGGAGGTGCTAAGAGGAGCTGCACAGAAACTGCAACCACTCCTACAAAAAGATGCCCGACTAAAATCAATATTTCCGGATCCCCCACTCTTGTGTTTTAGACAACCTCTGAATCTAAAAAAGATCATTGTCAGAAGTGCCCTGTCATCTCCAGCAACAACAGGAACCTTTCCCTGCAACCAGAACAGGTGCAAAACCTGTCCGTTAGTGATGGGCGAATCCTAAATTACTCGGAATCGCTTGACTCTAGCGAGTCCGAGCCCGGGACTCGCTACTCGTTGCGAGTCTAGCGAGTCCAATGTTAATGAATGGGGAAGCGAGTAATAGCGAGTAGTGTGCGATTTACAAATCACAGATGTGTCTCGGAAACTTCAGCCTGAAGCAATCCTAGTTTTGCCATTGATTTGCATTGGACTTGTTTACTTTGCAAGTAATCGCTGGGAAACTCGCACAGATAAGAGTCCTGTCTGCTCTGTGTACAGGCTGCCGCAGCTCCAGGGTCCTAGAGCCCGCCTGCTGCCTGATGTAGCAGAGGTGAGATTGTTCTCAGTCTGCTCATTCCCTGTGCATAGACATCTATATCTATGCACAGGGATGAGCAGAGAGGACATCGCGTTTTGGACTGCGTCGGACGGAAGAGGATTTTTTTAATTAAAGATGGAGTCCCTAATGGCTTTTTTTTTATTTCTAATAAATTTTTCTCTGTGTTGTGTTTTTTTTAAAACAATTTAATAGAAATTCATGGCGGTCATGTCTAATATTGGCGTGACCGCCATAAATTTCGGGCTTAGGGCCAGCTGATAATACAAAGCTGGCCCTAACCTCTTTATTACCCAGCGTGCCACCGCCACCAGGGCCGCTGGAAGAGCGGGGTTCAGCGCCAGAGGATGGTGCTTCAATGAACACGCCATCTTCTGGGGCGGCTGCGGGCTGCAATTTGCAGCGGGGGGTGCCCAGAAAGCTTGGGCATCCCTGCGCTGCGGATTCCAGCTCCCAGCTGCTTAGCTGTACCTGGCTAGACATAGAAATTGCGCGGAGCCCCACGCATTTTTTTTTAATTATTTCATGAAATTCATGAATAATTAAAAAAAAGGGCTCCCCTATATTCTTGTGTCTGGCCAGGTACAAATAGGCACCTGGGGGTTGTGGGCAGCCCGTCGCTGCCTGCTGGATCCGGCTGGTTCCAGAAATACGGAGAAGCCCATGTAATTTTTTTTCTGAAAAATCAATAAAACAATCCTAAAAAAGGGACTGCATCTTTATTAACCCCTCACCCATGGTCCAGGGGTTAATAAAGATGCAGTCCCTTTTATTTACATTGTTTTATGGATTTGTCAGAAAAAAATTTCACGTGGGCTTCGCCGTATTTCTGGAACCAGCTGGATCCAGCAGGCAGCGACGGGCTGCCCCCAACCCCCAGGTGCCTATTTGTACCTGGCCGGACACAAGAATATAGGGGAGCCCTTTTTTTTCATTATTTCATGAATTTCATGAAATAATAAAAAAAAAATGCGTGGGGCTCCGCGCAATTTCTATGTCTAGCCAGGTACAGCTAAGCAGCTGGAGGCTGGAATCCGCAGCGCAGGGATGCCCAAGCTTTCTGGGCACCCCCCGCTGCAAATTGCAGCCCGCAGCCACCCCAGAGGATGGCGGGTTCAATGAAGCGCCATCCTCTAGCGCTGAACCCCGCTCTTCCAGCGTCCCTGGTGGCGGTGGCACGCTGGGTAATAAAGGGGTTAATACCAGCTTTGTTACACAAGCTGGTATTAAGCCCGAGATTCTTAATGTCAGGCCACGTTTGACCCAGCCACTAAGAATCTCCAATAAAGGGTTAAAAAAACACAACACAGAGAAAATTTGTTATTTGAAATTAAAAAAAAAAGCCATTAGGGACTCCATCTTTAATTAAAAAAATCCTCTTCTGTCCGACGCAGTCCAAAACGCGATGTCCTCTCTGCTACATCCCCTGTGCATAGATATAGATGTCTATGCACAGGGAATGAGCAGACTGAGAACAATCTCAGCACTGCTACATCATCTCTGTGAGCAGGCGGGCTCTAGGACCCTGGAGCTGTGGCAGCCTGCACAGAGAAGACAGCTGGACTCGGCTCGCAAAGTAACAGCAGTTACTTTGCGAGTTTCCCTGCTATCACTGGCACAGTAGCCGAGTCTAATGCAAGACAATGGCAATCCTAGTTTTGTCAGCGTTTGCCATTGATTTGCATTGAACTCGTGCGAGTAAACGCTGGGAAACTCGCAGAGTACCGAGTCCTGCGAGTCCCTTACTACTCGCCGAGTAACGAATCCTAGCAAGTAGATTCGCCCATCCCTATTGTCCATCTATAATGACAACCGAAAAGATAAGGATTCCTGGGACAGATCAGGACTACAAGATCCCAGCTGACTTAAGTAAGTATTTTAAGGTCTCCATGGGATGTTAACCATTTACCTAATACAATTGGTTCCGCTTATCTTAGAAATCTGGTTTCTCTGTCCCTGCTCCTCCACCCCTCCCTAACCCCACTATGCTTTGCATCACCTGTGATATCCACCAGAGCATACAACACTGCTTTTATTTTATTTTTTTTTTACTTTCAATTGCTTATGTATATATGTATGTGTCTTCAGAATTTGTGTCATTATTAGCCTGAAGAAGGTGCCGCAGCGTCCCAAAAGCTTGCTATGCTTACCATCTTTTCAGTTAGCCATTAAAAGGTATCAACCACTGAGGACTCTTTGATTGCAATATATTTTTCTATCTACTGCTAACACGGTATAAATATTCTTTACCTTGACTACAGCTATATATCAACATATTCTGCCATGTGGTCCTTTCTCCGGCTTATGACCAAATACCTCATTCCTTGACTTTTAGCTTGATATGCCTCTGACTCTTGTCTGTTGTCTTAGCATCTTCAGTCTATCTTCATACCAACAATTTGGGCAGTGACCTCTGAACTGGGACTTCCTGCTTGAGTAAGGTTGAATATCTCATAGATAGATAGATAGATAGATAGATAGATAGATAGATAGATAGATAGATAGATAGATATTTGGGAAAAAATGAGCAGCATGGCTGGTGCTTTCAGGTGCAAAATCAGTTAAGGCAAGGCTTCTATTTGCCAAGTCATACAAGCGAAAAAATAAACTGCAGCACTCCTTATCAGAGGTATATAATGCCTTTATTAGGCCCTCAGGATATTGTGGCAACGTTTTAGTTACAGAGAACTGGAGGAAGGCATTATATACCTCTGACAAGGAGTGCTGCAGTTTATTTTTTTGCTTGTATGACTTGGCAAATAGAAGCCTTGCCTTAACTGATTTTGCACCTGAAAGCACCAGCCATGCTGCTCATTTTTTCCCAAATATCTATCTATCTATCTATCTATCTATCTATCTATTGAATATCTCATAGATAGATAGATAGATAGATAGATAGATAGATAGATAGATAGATAAATAGATAGATAGATAGATAGATAGATAGATAGATCATTTGACCACCTGCAAGTCTTCTCCCAAACATCCCCCATCCTCTGGAATTCTGCACCTCAAAACATCCAACTGTCCCCTACACTCGGAACCTTCAAGCAGTACCTGAAAGCCCATCTCTTCAGAACAGCCTACAGCCTGCAATGACCAAGGTGCTGCTCCATCACCACTGGACCCAGCGCTCCACCACCAATGGACCCGGCGCTCCACCACCACTGGACTCGCCTCTCCACCACCACCCGAGCAGACCCAACCTACTGTCTCCCACCACCCTGTAGAATGTAAGCCCGCAATGGCAGGGTCCTCTCTCCCCATTGTACCAATCTGTCACTCTTAGTTTGTTCATTGTATTTTTAAATTGTTTGTATGTAACCCTTTCTCATGTTCAGCACCATGGAATCAATGGTGCTCTATAAATAATAATAATAATAATAATAATAATAATGATATTAATAATAATAATAATAATAATAATAATAGATTGATAGATAGGTAAACAGAAAAATAAAAGGGATGAAGGTGAAACATAAGAGATATTCTATATTGTGTCCTTGATAAATCTATGTTGCTTTATGATAGAAGAAATTCACATCACATTATTCACCGCCCTTATTCTTCCCCTTGCTATTTATTTTCTTTGACTTTTGTTGGTGTTTTTTATTATTATTATTACTTTTGCAGTGAGGAATTTTGTTGAAAAAAATCAACCCCCTGCTGACTGTAGATTGTCCCTTTCTCTTTGAATGGATGTGGAAATGAAATTCCATAGTCACATGCCTGTATTTCTGAAGCAACTCTCATGTGAAATGATGTTCTTCAGAATTATTATTGCTTAATCTCTGGTGTCATTTCAGTAGAGGGAAAACAGTTGACAAATGACTTGTCAGTCGTTCAGGAAGCGTGTGCCAAAGGCTTCAAATTGTAAATAAGCTGCATTTTTGCTCTTTTCTGTATATTGACCATTGCCCTTGGTAGGAAACAAATGTTTCAGCAAATGCATTTATAAATGACATGATCTATTCCTGTATATAAACAAGCTGTTTAGCTGAGGTTGTGCTTGAACAGGTATCTAGGGGGTGAATTTCCCTTACTGCCTAGTAAACATTCCATCAAAAAAGTAGTTTTTTATCCATAGCAGCGGGAAACAAGGCCAAATTATACAAGGTGGTTAAGTAACCAATATAGATATCCCAATAAATGAATTATCATACCCATTGGCATAATTGTAGCAATAATAATTGGGATCAATTGGGAATAGTTTGGGATCAGGGTACTGGGTGCGCACAGGTAAAATTGACCCTAGGGGGCCACATTACAGCCATGTGCAAATACCTGTTAGTTCGTATACCTATTAGAGTGGTATGTTGACTGAAAAATGCATGTGTCTTTGCACATTTACTGTGTCCACACCATAATTATGATGTACAATTTCAGTGGTTTACATTAATGGAGTTCTTCAATGAAAATGAGTGATCACCTACACAAAAAATAGAGGATACCTTATTGATTAGTTTTGGATCTGACCACTGGGTCCTGCATCAACTGGAAAGATGGTTAAAGTTTATCCCTAATGGGACACTTTTATCCTAATTTCAAAATGGAATGGAAAGTCAGATGTGTGGTGGACATACCATTTCTTGGAGTTGCCAAACAAAGCCCACCGTAGCCACATAATAGAATGAATGATATGATGCTTGAACGTGCTCAAAACTAACAGGGATTAAGGTTTCCCATTCTGTTGGTCAATGCAGATCCCAGAGGTCAGATTTCCACCAAAGCATAAGTTATCACCTATCCTGGGAATAATTAATAATTTCACCAAAAACACATTTAAGTGCAATACTGTCATGTGTAATAGTATGTCACAGAACATGAAGGGGTTAAACTTTCAAATATTTAAAGGAACGATGACAGCTTCCAACGATGTGGCTCAAAAGTGTCTTTTTTTCTTCTGTTTAATTGATTTCCATAATATTGTCTATTTACCCAGCCATGATTTCTCTGCTGAATGAAACACACATCTGCATATCCTGTTGCTTGCTTCTAGAGCATCCACCCATGTTTTTTCCCAGCTCAACACTGCGCCAGACGAAGAAAAGTAATATAATGCTGTCGTAATGTCTTCACAGTAACAGTATCCAGTGTAAAATATACAGGGTGGACCATTTATATGGATACACCTAAATAAAATGGGAATGGTTGGTGATATCAACTTCCTGTTTGTGGCACATTAGCATACAGGAGGGGGGAAAACTTTTCCAGATGGATGGTGACCATGGCAGCCATTTTTAAGTTGGCCATTTTGGATCCAACTTTATTTTTTTCAATGGGAGAAGGGTCATGTGACACATCAAACGTATTGAGAATTTCATAAGAAAAATAATGGTGTGCTTGGCTTTAACGTAACTTAATTCGTTCATGAGTTATTAACAAGTTTATGACCAAGTGGTCCCTGCCCACAGGTTGGTTGACTGTCTCCTTGCATCTCCAGCTTGATGTTAGCTCTAGATTGGGGATTTCAGCCATGAGCAGGCTAAAGCATGTTCCCGCACATGATCCTGGGCCTACTTGGAGGCGGACGTCCCAATCTAAAGTGGACACTATGCCATCACTTCTTTTTGGCCGTAGGTCCATGAGTTCACTGTGCATGTGCAGTGATCTCTGGGGCCTTCTCGTGGTGAGAAGTCTTGGCCTAGAGCAGTATTTTTCAACTCCAGTCCTCACGACCCACCAACAGGCCATGTTTTCAGGATTTCTTTAGTATTGCATTGGTGTTAGAATTATACTCTTTGCAGGTGATTAAACTAACACCTGTGCAATATTAAGGAAATCCTGAAAACATGACCTGTTGGTGGGTCCTGAAGCCTGGAGTTGAGAAACACTGGCCTAGAGTGAAGGTGTAAGGTGACAGAGACAGGGATGACCATACAGTGGCGTGGCAGCAGGGGCTGGGAACGGTTGCAAAGGTGAATCAGAGAGATTAGTATATTTTTTATTTTCTTTTTAATCCTTTACCAGCCAAGTACCTCTACAAACTACCTCTGCTGCTTCTTTCTTCCTGTGTTTTCCTCCATGTCTCCATTGTAGAACATTTGCCCCCTTATGCATTGATTCATACTAGTACATCTCAATGAATTAGAATATCATCAAAAATCAATGTCATATTGCTGTGTTTCATGGTGTTTCAGGGAGCCCTGAAATGCGTTGACTAATAAATCAGTATTATATTCACCCTTTGATGTCTTGTAGAATACGGCAGCCCATTTTATATCCCTGTATCCTCCCTACTTAATTTTCTGAGATAATGACCTTTGGGTTTTCATTGGCTGTAAGCCATAATCATCAACATTTACAGAAAAATACACTTGAGATAGATCACTCTGTTTGTAATGACTCTGCATATTATGTTTTTCATTTCTTGTATTGAATTACTGAAATAAATTAACTTTTTAATGATACTCTAATTCATTGAGATTCACCAGTAGTAATAGGTAATAGTTGACATGAATACTTAGTTTTTGGACAGCCAAAAATAATCTCATTGTTATGGACACAAATATTAACTTTAACAAGAGCATGTGCTGAATGAATCATAAATACTTTTCTCATTTTGAAATTGTCTTTAAGAGAATATGTTAGCCTTGTCAGGTGAGAACTCAGCAAAAACTTTCTAAAGACATTATGCTTTTGAAGGATAATACAACCACCCACAAGTCTTTTTTTTTTCTTGCCCTGCATATACTCAGTTAGGGTAAGTTCACACAGGAAGGTTTAGTGGCGTTCAAACCGTCAGAAAACCGCTGGAAATTATCAGTTCTGAGCTCTGAAGTCTCCAGCTGTGTTCCGGCGGTTTTCCGGCGGTTTTTTACAGAGTGTGCACAGCGGTTTATAGTCGTTTTTCCCAGCGGTTTTTCCAGCGGTTTTCTATGAAGGATTTTGTTCATGGAACTGATCCAAAACCGCTCGGAAGAATTGACATGTTGTATGCTGCTAAACCGCTCGGAAACCGCTCAACCGCTGGCGGATCCGCTCACATAAACCGACTATGTGTGCACAGCGGTTTCTAAATTACATAGGGTTACATGTAAGTCCTAAAGCTGCTAAGGATTTACATAAATTTAAATAAAACCTATGCTAAACCGCCGGCGGTTTTTGCTGCTAAACCGAGGTTAAAACTGTATGTGTGAACTTACCCTAAAATTGCCTTTGAAAATGTTGAAATGCTCCTGATTTGACCCCATTAGATAATTATCTCTTTTTTTTTATCTAAAAAATCAATAAAATTGACAAAAATTTACAACAAATGAAGCAATTGATGCTGTGGAATTGGGAAAGAATTTGTCTTCACAGAGTTAGAATCACTAGCATAAAACCATTGTTTCAAAAATATGTAGTTTTTTTTCTAGGCCAAATTTGTATTAATATCCACTCATATACAGTATGTGACATTAGGTATAAATTCGCTCATCTATAGCCATTACAGGTAAGTGAATGCCATTCCACATATTTCAGGAAAAAG